>WBMZ01012038.1:0-235757 GCA_013400975.1 Atrichornis clamosus | reverse complement strand
TGCCTTTCAAACTAAGACAACGTTCTCTTCACAGAGTGCCTGAAATAAACTTATAGCTAAGAGATTTTAAGCAGAATTGTGACTTAGTTGAAAGCCAGGGTTAAAGAGATATCTTAATTGCATGTCAAATAGAAACAAATTCTAAGTACTTTCTTGAGAATACAAAGCAGTCCAAGAAATTGAACTCAAGCTCTGAAGGAAATGTAAAACCTAGTCAAGGTATCTTAATGTTGCATCTTGTGTTGTTATGTAGTTGTATCTTTTTTGCTGTTTTTGCTTGGTTTTATTTTTAAATGAGCTATTTAACAAATGGGATGAAACAGTCATGACGTTCTAGCTTCTTTTGACATTTGGAGTTAGCCAGTATATAGGTCTTCCAAAATTTTTCAACATCAAGGAAATATTTGGTGATGTAGTCAGATATTTTTTTGATACAGACCATTTTTTTTACAAAGAATGCATACAAAATTTGATTTTATTAGACACAATTACAGTTAAACAATAAAAGGGTATTTCTTTGCCCAAAGGTTCAAGTTTCATTCTACATAGAATTCTACCATTTTTTAATATGTGATTCTTATTCCTGCTTGTTGTCTTTTGGCTGGGGTTTTTTTCCTCTGTTTTTGAAAGTTTTTTGAATATACCTAAAACACACTTCCATCAAGTTAATACCCAGTAAATTCTTGGTACCCATTTTCCCTTTAGTCTTCCACTTGATCTGTTTTGGGTAGAGGATTCTATTATTTCAGGAGAAAGGAAATACATCTTTTATGCCTCATCTTAAACATATTGTGAATTATATGCTTGTCCCAGCATGCACAAATTTTCATGTAACTTCTGTCACATTTATTTCATAATTTCAGTCTTGTTAATAATGAAGGAGTTCCAATTTGCTTGACATTTTCACCTGAGGCAACAATCAGAATATAATCTTCAGGTTTTAAGTATCCCCTTTACTGTGCTTTTTTAACATAAAAAAAATATCTGTAGTAGATGTGACATATAGTATGGTGTGGGGTGGCATAGGTCATGCTACATCTAACTTTGATAGCTAAATTTCATCCAACTTTAAAGTGACTTAGTGAATAACATGTTGAGTGCCTGCAGCCCCTGTGCAGAAACAGTGAAGATAGACTGGTGCTTTTGAAGGCCTCAGTCTAATGTGTAAAACTAGGCATAATGTGAAATCAGGTAATTTAGACTTTGTCCTCTGTGTGCCCTCTCCATGTCCTGGAATGGGTTGAGAAGCCAGCTGTCCAGATCAGTCTGTTTAAGGGTCATCCTGACAGGGGTCAGTTAATTTGCACGGACAGGTATTTTTTTTAGCAAAGCCCATGTATGAAATTTATGCTCAACAACAAAAATATTTTTTAGTGTCTTCCAGCACACTCCCTCTTAAGCCCTCAAAAATTATTCCTTTATTTCTCCAGCTGCAAATGGTGTCAGCATGATGATTCTGATCACAGAACTCGTATGTAGTTCATATGACTATACAAAACTTCCTTAGCTTTTATAAGCTGACTTTTGTAATTCCATAGTGTTTCAGTAGAAAAATAGCACAGAAACTGTATAAAGTTTACACAGCATGAAAATTATGAGTATACAAATCCTTACAACAATTTCTCATCTGTGGCTCCTACTATGACAAACTTTTCTGCTGAAGTTCTCTAATGGTTCTTATTATCAAGGACAGCTATTCATACTTTGCAAGACTTGGCACTTATGCTGTAAATCAAAGCCCATGACTGAGAGGTATCCACTGTAAAGTAATTTATAGGAGTGACAGCAATAAAATAATAATAGTATCAACCAGTGTTCATGAACTGTTATTCCTGGCTAGCACCACTACAACCATCTGGCTGATATTCATTGTTCTCCACCTCATTCTTGCCCTTTTATTGTCCTCCTCCACCTTTTAAACTCTAGCCAACAACTCCACTAATGCAGCAACAAATTTGCTGGCAAGGTCTGCAACAGCTGAGCCCATCCCTGTTGATCTGTGCCAGTCAGCCAGCTGGTGAGCTGGAAATTATCTGAGAACTGGCTGTAATGCCATTTTACAGGCCAAAAAGAAACTCTGCAGTATTTGCCTTAAAGAGGTGTTTTTCCTTTGCTATGACATTGTTGTCTGATCATGGTTTTTGGCATAGAAAAGTTAATACAGAGGACAGGAAAGGGAGACACAAGGGAACCCACTAACCTACTTAGGGAACTGCACTTAGAGAGTAGGAATGTATTTCCTAAAAGTCAATGAAGAATCCCGCAACATACAAAGGTGAGAATAAATGTGGGCAGTTAAAACATTATATTCATTTTCATAGTTTTGTAACACTGGTGACATTATTCAATTTAAATTATCTGCATGGACAAATAAATTAATGACTCAAGTCTTGGTGCTATTGAGTATTTCAAATTTTACTATCCTTACATTCTTTTCTTTTGCTATCTCCCATTTCTTGTCTTAAAACCTCTGTTTTCTTACTATTCTGCTACACTTATTCTAGTACATGGCTAGAAAAACATGAAGTAACCAGGAAACTTTGTTTATTTCAGGTGTTCTTTACCAATCCTGGAAGTATTTGTCTCTCCTCAGATCTATTGGCATAGAGTTCTAGTAACATAAAAATTATGATTTTAGGGTTAATTACCCCAGTGTTTCAATTCATATTGTTCCAATATAGTGAGCGCTGGCTACATTAATAAATTATGAAGTCATTTGAACCTGGTCTCCTCCAGCAAGGTGGTTGCCCAGACATTAGGTTAAGGTCATCAGTCTCTCTTCCACTTCAATAAATGTTTAATTTTAATCTATATAGTGTGGAATAGCTCTAACAGTGTTTCATTCCTTGATGATTATTTAGGAGAAATTTGAAATCAACCTTTTAAGGCCAATGAGTGTTTAATGATAAAGTTGGTAGGTTAATATGATATTGAAGGAAAGTCGTTGTAAAGGATGAGGAAGGAGAAAGTGCCTGACCTAAACTGCTAACTTTAATTATTAACTGCATAGCTCTATACCACATGCTCCAGCAAGTTCTTGATTTCAGCACCAACATCTTTAAGGAATTTTTATCTTTACAAACAGAACATATTGAGAAAATGAAGTCGAGGTTGAGAATGACGTAGGACATGTCCCCTTGGTAAAAGAAGGAACACAGGTCTAAATAAAAGTAATTTTTAAAACTCCATAAAACAATCAAGAAAACTTCTGTGATTTAAGGTCAAGTTACCACTGTGCATATGCCGTTCCCAAGAACTCTGACAGTTCTATAAAACACCTCCAGTCTCCTCACTTCTCAAAGTCTAGTTATATGCTGATGGGTGACCTGACAGTGCTTTAAATCTTGAGGAACTCCACAGAAGGTAGGTGCTTTCAACCAAGCTGATGTTTCTACAGGCACTTTGCCAGATATGTTCAAGTTTAACGAGGAAAGTGTGTCCTGTACAAAATGTGATGTTGTGGAGCAATGCAATTGCCACAGAAACCACGGTGGCAGTCTGATCCCCTTGCAAATCACCAAGTCTCTCTGGGAACTCTGAGTGTGTTCCTCAGGCGTAGGCGGAGCTCTGTGTCTCAGGACGACTGGTGTGTAACTTGTTTGCTCAGGGCATAATTGCTTTAGAAGCTACTTACAAATTCTGTACAGTAATGAATTTTCTTCGATAAATTAGTGAAGTCATTTGTATCTGCCACAGTCCCAGGTCATTTGTATCTACCACAGTCCCAGTATGATTATCACTGAATTGACTTTCACCTTGGTGTTACACTTGGTGTTTAAACAACAGTTAAATTTTCTAAGCTCCAGAGAAGAGAAAACCCACACTTTTGACCAACAGCCTGTTACTGTAATCCCTATAAGACCTTGAGATTCTATCTAAAAGAAAAAAACCCTGCTTTCATTCCATCTGTAAACACTATATGAAAAAGAGGAAACTATAGCATTTCTTAACACCAGGGATTGTATAAAATACCGCATCTGCAGCCCAAGTGACAGTGCTTTGTCCTGGGATTTCTGCCAAAATGAGGCTATTTGGTTGTAATTAATATTTCTCATCCCAATGTCATTGTTGATGAGTCCCTACACAGTTTCAAGTACAGCTGTCTGCTACAGTAGCTCACTATGAACACAGGACTTCTGACTCTCTTCTCTTCTGGTCTAGTTATGAGCACTTTTCACTTCTTCAAAAAATCGCAGTTTCCTTCTTGTCAGACTCTGTGAGGTAGCCCCATCATCCCTTATTTGAAGATCTGCATATTGTTTTCGGCTTGATCCATTTGAGCTTTTTTGCCTTTAGGAAGTCTTTCATCTTTTGTTTGTATCTGCTGGACTTCACGTCTTACTGGACTGGTGCCATCTTGAGCTAGACATCCTTCATCCCTTGTTAAATTATTTGTCCATTCAGTTTGGTACTCGGATTAGCCAGATCAGATCCCGATGCATTTCAGCCTGGCTCTTCTGAAACTCCTTGGCATTGCTTCTCTGTAGTCTCTTGGAAGCTTCACTAGAACTAAATGGAAGGCTAAGCAATTACAAATGATGTAGTGATGTGAGCAACTGTTCTTGAGGATGCATTATATAAATGGTCAGCGTGAAACACAGTGGTAACCCGCTAGGATGAGAAATTTGCATAGGAAAACAGAGACTAGTTATTTTCCTCTAAAATTGCTAATAGAGGAACAAAAAGTACCTATTTTTAAATTAAATGAGTAGTTTTTACTACATTTTATCTATACTTTATAATTCAACTTCTTGCTTGTGCTGGAGTTATTATTACTCACTGATTTATCTAGCCAGGGACCAGAGTTTGTGGTTCAGCAACATCCCTGTTTCAAACAGGTTATGATCCAAGCATGGATGAGAGAAAACAGCACCATACAAAAGGAGTTTAGGGAATCAGGGAGACAAATCTGGGCAGCTTTACCAATCGCCTTTCTAACAGGACAGCAGTCTAAGCATGGGAGGGGGTTTCATGGTATTTTAGAAAAAGAGAACAACAAAATTATGAAGTTCAGCAAACCTGACTGATTAGCAGGAGTAGATGACCTTTCAGGAGTGATGGAGACAGAAGCAGCAATGTAGGTGGAGCTAGGTCATGTGTACTCTTTAAAGCAGAGACAAATTATTTGATTTTTGCTGCAGTATAAACCAGAAAGCCATGAAGGCAGGAAAATGAAGAGATGACCTTACTAGTGACCTAGAAAAATGATCTTTGCACCACTTTTCTGAATGGAAAGGAAAAAGATCTCTTATGGCCAAAGAAGGTTCCTATATTTCTGTCTGGCAGGGACATTCTCCTTTTTAGTAGGAAATGGTACACCCAACAATAACAAAAAAATACAGAATGGCAACAGATGAATAGCAGTACAAGTTGTAAAGTGATACTTTGACAAACATTGTTCCAATGAACAATCCTGAGAAACAGATAAGAGATCATTTCTTAAATGTATTGGGGGAAGGGAACTCTGACGTTAAGGAAAAGGACAAAAGTTAATAAAGAACATTCCTGAATCTGAGTGACAGAAATACAGAATCTATTCTCATACTGCCTAAACAGATCTGCTCTAATTTAACATGGATATAATTAACAATAAAATGTAGTCCATTTAGGCCACCTGGGTTTTAGACAGGCCCAGAGCTTTAAGTGTGGATATATGAATTACTGCCTTAAGTTGTAATACATTCTACTGCAGGATCAATAATGTTTGAGAAAAGCAACCTTAAGGTGCAGTAATATGTATTAAATATTTATTTCTGCTCAAGCAATAAGTATGTCTCTAAAATACCTCCAAACACAAAGGAAGAAAAAGGGGTATATCAGAGATCTGACACCAAAGAGAACTTGATAACCGATCTGATTATAATAGCTATTATCTTTTCATGTTTTGGAATTTTTAGTGAAGGGAGGCTCATCATTTCTAGAGGGTCCACTTGGAGCCTTTTAATGTCCAAATCATGAGACTAGCACTTAATAAGGATCTCACACAAAGCAATTAAATACAATGATTAAAAAACAACTCAGTGTCCCTGAATTCTGGATATTTTTGGAAAACAGTATTTCCATGACTTTCTGATTCAATGATAAAAGAAAAAAAGGTGGAAAAAGAGCATAAACATGCATCCAATGTACATCCAAAGAATGACCATTAGAATGACTTTTAAAACAGATGTTGTAGATAATTATATGGTTCTGGAGCAGATAGATAGAGCAAAAAGTCTTCTGAAAATCTCAGAACAGTGTCTAGGAGGCAGGGTTTATATGGGACTCAGAAAATCCTTCCCCAGGTTATGACATACTTTCAGTGTCATTAGTGAAAATTAAGGACTTCTAAAATGCATGAGATCTCAATTCTACAATATTGTCCATATGCAGATCCCTAATGTCATCAGTGAATGATTTGGAGAACCATGCCCACAACTCCACAGGTATACTGAAAAATTTTTATACTCACACAAAAGTTATTTCAAGAATGAGTGATGCCACTCAATAGCCAAGAGACAAAGCAGATTTTTTTTCCTGCTATCATTTTGATTGAAATGACTCAGCTCTGCTGAAAGCAATGAAAATGAATTAGACATATTTATGATGTAAGGACTCTACAGTGTCTAGAGTCATTAAGATCTTTCATTTTTCTTGTTCGATTCAAAGTACCTGTCATTCTCCCTTGAAGTTCCAGCTGCTTCACAGAGCACCCACTAGTCTCAGAGAAAAGGTTCTTTTCATAAAGAGCAATAAAAATTTGTCATTTTGTATCTGGGATGACTGTTTTTGACAGGACAAAATCTTGTTTAGAGCTCTGAATTCTTTCAAACATTTTCAGGTTTTTTGTTGACCAAAAAGAAAGAGAAGCATTAAGTCTTACTTTTAAGAGCATGTTTGCGTTAAATACATATTTTGAAATTGGTTAAAGCCTGAACTAACTCCTAGCATCTGACTGAGAAGATGTAATAGTCTGAGGAAGTTTCCACTGAGGTCAGATAATTTTTTTCAAATCAGCATATTCTTTCACAGATTCTCATACGGAAAAAAAAAATTAGGCTTATTCTGATTTGTGCTTCACCCTTTGCTATGGACATAAATGAAAGTGGTATAATGTGCTGTGTTGCTGGAGTTTGTGAATATATACTTCCTCCTGAGGTGAAAATATGCAGAAGCCTGAGATTAATATTTTGTGCCACTATCCCCTGAAGTAAGAAGAAGTTCTTCTCTGAGCAATACTGATGAGGAGTGAAACATGTCAGGGAAATTCTCTACGTCAGGAAAGGACTGAATCAAGATTAATTCCCTCCTTTGATAGTTTTCCCAAGTTATTCCAGAAGATGACACATCCTCAAAGCTTCCTTGGTAGCTTCCCATCGTAGATGAGGATATGCTACATGTTCTTGATTTAATAAAATTTAAATATTGTTCTAATGAGACAAAATACAGCCTTTTTACTACTTTAGCCTCTTATATTATTTGTACTGAAAATTATAATAAAACCAAATAGTTAAGAGCTGGGTCCAGATGCACACCCCACAGGGCCTAGGGCAGACCTATGGACAAGAGCTGTGTAGATTGGACAGCAGCCAGGCAGTGCTTGTCCTGAGGACAGAAAGAGGGACCTTTGCCCCACTTTAGCTTACAGCAAAGACATGGCCTTACACTCTTAGACTAGTATTCCAAGTGCCAGAGGGTGATTTTAACCCTCAGCTATCCAGGATCTCCACAACAGGAGGAGGCAGCCTGAAAACACCTCCTCACTCCTGCCAAAATCATCATGAAATTTTTCTTCAGAGGGAGCTGTGAAACTAAAGTATCATTCCCCATATCTTGCCAACATGAAACAAATGTTTTGAAGTTATGCGTTGCACACATTTAAGATACACAAAGCAAATCAGTATGTTTATTCTCCAGAGTTTATTTTGTGTCTGTCAAAAGTAATGCATTTTTAATGTGCAATTAATAGTTTTGATAAAAAATACATAAGTATAGTGTCACATAATTCAAAACCTTTCACTGTGCAGTTTATTCCAACTTAATTTGAAAAAGTTGTGCTAAATTCAGAGAAATCATTAATGAAACTAACTAATTCAAATTGCTAAGCTTCATATCTATCCAATGAAAAACAGTCCATGTGCAAAATGAACTGTTACATGGCTATTTTCCTTTTAAAATTTTTGCATTAAAAATCAAGGGAAGAGGAAAGGATATCACTTTAATATCTGTCATATATTTCTTGGGAAAGCTACATGTTCCATAAGAAGTAGGAAGCTTGGTTTGATCTGATGCAGAAGCAGACTGAGCCCTCCCCATGAATCTGTCAGAATCACGAAAGAGTGTGGCCTTCTTATGGAAGAAAGCAAATAATTTTCTCCAGTCACTAGGGGAACATGATGAAGGAGACAGGATGTTTTGTCTATTTAGTCCACCTCGTGAGAAGGCTCTGTTGGGAAAGGGGTCTTCACACATAATTTTGGTGCTGTGTGCCCTCAAAGCATTGTTGAATCAGATAAGCAAAACTTTTAGTAACATGTTGACAACACAAGAGTCAAGTCCTTATTCTTCGTAGTAATCACAAAGATCCTGCATTTCCATAACATCTGTTACAGGCACCCATTGCAGTGTACAGTCTCCTCATTATGCCTCATTAATCCTCTTTTTGTGAAGAATAAATTGAGGCACAGAGAGGGTTTAGCTTTAAATCATGCACCCAGTCCACATCGCACACAAATCATCCAGAACTGATGAGTGCTGGTTTCTATACTTGACGGAGATGGGGGGCAGGGAAGGGGGTGTGTGTGTGTGTGTGTGTGTGAATGAAAATGGAAGAAATTAGTTTATTTTCAAATAATTAGAAGTTTCAAATTGATTGTATATAGATCACTGATTTTTTTCATGAGGAATATTAGGAAAGATACAGGAAAGGCAAAAGTTCTTGGATTTGAGACACAGCAGACCAGTGTTCAGCACTGTAAAACATTTTCTAATTGGAGGGAGTCTTGTTCCTCTTGTTCAGATTTCCTGATTACTTGTTATTTCTAATTATTTCAGAAATCACATTCTTAAGACTATTCAATTATTCATGAGAATTAGAACCAAAATATAAATACAAGTCCCTGCTTGAAATGTTCATTTATATCTGAAGAGAGAAAGAGCAGTTCTGCTGAGTAAGAAAAAAAAGGGAGATTAGACATACTTGATCTTAGAAATGAAGGTAGAATTTCCTTTGGTTCCTTACCATGGCAGTGATAACATTTTTAGAAATGCTACAAAGCTAGAGGTTGCCTCTAGAAGAAATGAAGAAAAAAGATTCTAATTGTGATATTGAAACAGAGAATACAAGGGTTTTCTTATTATTTCACTGTCTTGTTCAATCGCAGTAAACAATTTTCCAACACTGAATTCAAATATTACAAATTCAGAAACAGATAACACACAAGGTGGGATTAATGAGATCCACCCAATTGGGGAAGATAATATTCTGAATAGCTAGGTATTTTGTGGTACTGCTGATAAACAAGATCAATAGTACAGCCAGAAAAGTGGAAAACTGGTATCATCATTGTTTATCTGCCATGTAATGTAAGTACCTGTCATCATGTTATATCTTCAGAAAGGCAATATTAATCCATACTCTACACTGAAGTCCCGAAAATTCACTTTACTGTAAAATACAGATACTCTCTGTTTACTCACAGAAGTACTTTACTAAATCTTGATATCCAGAAGTGGCAGAAACGAATGCAGTTAAAATAAAGATGTAAAGAGAGAAGCAGCAAGGGTAAACACAAAGCATTTACGATAATTAAAGAGTGGGAACAGTAGAAAATTCAATGGATTGAAGCAAACAAGCACCGTAGCAAGTAAATAAATAATTACTGAACAAAGGAAGAATAATAAGTTTCTTGAAGAGAGTAAGCAATAGGCAGAGGAGAAAGAATTTATCCTCTTAACCATGATAGTGGAAAATTGAAGCTGATATACTAAAAAGAATAGTGTTAGACATTAAACAAGCACTTTGGATTCATTTAAGGTATGAAGGTAGAGATTTACTTAAATCAGGGATCAAAGCCAGAGTGTTAACACACAAGGAATTGGAAAACACAGATAATGTTTGAACTGTTAACTAGATCAGAACTGCTAAGTAGATCAGAATGGTGATCTGTACACTACAGTGTATAGATGAAATAATAGAAAACTTTTTCAATAACAGTTTCAGTAAATTGATAGCAGAGAGGTACTAGGTGTGGGAACTAAAAGTGCATTCTCTTGTGAACACATTGAAGACATCTGCTCAGTATGTGCCCGTCTACTAAACAGACATCATGATTGTGGAGAACAATGCAAAAATATTTTAACACAATAATTTAAAGTCAAGAGCATGTTCCCCCACTGGCATATTTTATTCAGTAGATATAGACATCCTTGTATCTCATGGAGGTGTATCCCCATGGACTAGTTGGCAAAAAATGTAATGCTACTGCTCTATCATGTGTTGTTGAAATTACGTCAAAAGTCAAATCCTCACAAAGTGGAGCATTGTAGCGACTAGCTGTTGTGCTGACTGGCTCAGTTCTGTAGCCAGGTCCTTCTTAGATAATCTTATCCATGTCTACTGCAGCACTTATTGCAAAAAGCCATGAACTTCCTCTTCCAATCCTTCAATACAAGCTGAACCTTCTATCATAGACAAAATTTGTGACTTGACGAAGAATAGAGAAAGTTAATCTTGAGGCTGGAGCAATGTAGTTTCTGATAATATCCGTCCTTGAGTGCTTTCATGTCCTGTGGTTCAGCCAAATCATCACCTTTTCACTGTTGTTTTGCTTTAGTGCAGCTTTGTGCCACTTGTCAAAATGTAGCTATCTTATATATTTTGTTTTGCAGTGCTGACTGTTTGATTTCACACTTACTATCTCTCATTCATGCATGTCAGTAATACCTTGCATTTGCGTAGTTGCTGTCACAACCTGTTCACATTTTATCCAGTATCAGAGCTTGTTTCACAGCTGTAGGGGTTGTCCTTGTTGGCTAAAGCTAAACGTGTGGGAGATGGATAAGTCATTCACCTTCTCAGATGCTCTTTTGCTGGAAGCCTTGGAATGAGTAGCATACATAGCCTGTCTCCCAGATCCCAGCCGATGCAAACAGCTACAAAACACATCACATACCACACTAACTGAGGCTGCATTGGACACATGGGTTACAGGGATCATTACCAATCTCTTTTGTCAGTTCAAGAGGTTTCTGTAATACCAGACTCCACAGACTTGACCGTATATTTTCCTACCTTTCTCACCTGCTCCAGCTCATGCAGTTCTTTAAATACTACCCTTAACTTCCACTTGAAGAACAGCCACTATGTGCAAGAAAAGCATGGAAGTTATTGCTATTGTTTGTAACCTACTTCTCCTGATCTAGCTTCCGCAGTCTTCAAATTAATTTTCTTAATCCCTTACTTCTGAGGTGATGGCCTGACAGGAGCAGTACAGATGTGTCTTTTAAAAAATGTTCTCTTTTGCTGTACATTGTTCATTGTGCTCACTTACACAGACCACAAGTTGCATTGTTGCTTCAGCTGAGATGCAAAACAATGGCATAAAGTCACAGGATCACAGAATGGTGGAGGTTGGAAAGGAGGTCATCTGGTCCAACCTCCTGCTCAAGCAGGACCACCCAGGGCCAGTTGCCCAGGCATGTGACAGGCCAGCTTTTGAATATCTCCAAGGATGGAGACTCCATAGACTCTCTAGACAACCTGTGGCAAGGCTTGGTTACTCTCACAGTGAAAAAGTGTTTCCTTGTGTTCTGTTACTTTTCCTGTTTTCTCAATATGGATATGAGGCAGAAGGAAGAAATTAAATTGGCCACCTCTGAATATATTTTCTTACATATTTTTATTATTATTCTGTTTCCTTTCCCTGTCCTTTCCCCTTTTTTTGATATACAAGTGTACCTTTAAAAAAACCTTTTGAGTAGAAGAGTAATCACAACATTGCCAATAAATATTGAAACATATAATGACTGATTCTGAAATTACTTATTTAATGGTTTGATTTGATGATTTATTTAAATTCAAGTGAAGAAGATATTAAAGCTTGATATTAAAAATGGTTTCATTATTACAAAAGAAGAGTCACGTAATTCAGGTTTGTCAATTTAGACTTATAATTGGCAGACAAAGTTCAATGCAAATAGAAAAAGACAGAATAAAGAAACCAGAAAGGAATGTTTCACAGTAAAATGTTAAAGTGGAAATTATTTCTGGTAAAGTGAAAAGAGAGAGAAGTCTTCTTTTATACAAAAGAAGCAAATCATCAGTGTGGGCTGTCAGAAAACAAATGAAAGTAGGTAAGGTGTTTTCCTGTTAGTAACTGAAGAATTGATTTGCACAAATTTAAAAAAACAAAACAAACAAAATACTAAAAAAGACCAATCTATCATCATTTAGCCAAACCTGATATAAAATAACTTTTAAAGAGCTATCAGAATATTTGCTTACTGTTTTCTTCCTGTACTCACTAGTTTTTCATAAATACGGAAGTTAGAGGGCCTAATATGAAAAAGCAGGCAGTATATAGCAAAGTGCCATTTATGGACATTTACACATTTGATCACTGCTGATATCACCAGTGGAAACCATTTCCTCCCTTCAGATTTCCTCAGGTTAATTATTTTTACTGTAAAATCTGTTTCTATTATAGATTTGTGTGGCTTTGATCCGCAGACTTTGATTGCTTTCTTCTCTGAGAGATTAATGGTCTGCAGAATAGCGGGGTTTGGTGTGGAGGGAGGGAGTCTAATTTTTACAGTACTTATACACCATAAACGAGTCTCTTGTCACAATTTTTTTGGTGATAAACCACAGAGTATAACACTTATGCCCGGACAGGGCATTTTACCAGGCCCCTAGTCTCATTTCTGACTTTCTCACCATCTTTTCAAATACCTTGGCAGTGTTGACAAGTGTATATCCCTCTGCATGCTTACCCAAAATACTTTTTAAAAACTGTGTCATTATTAGCTGTGATGCTATGAGTCAGTAGTTAGCCTTCAGTCAGAATTTGTACAAAATATTGGCGTGCAGATGTTACATTGACAAAGCCTCTTCTGATGGACTTTAACCTCTAAGCACCCCCTAGGCCTCAGTGTGAAAGTAAATCTGAAGTACTCAGAAAATAAGTTATATTTCCTATGCAAAGAAAAAGCCAAATGGGGAATCTCCGTACATAACTCTGCCAAAGTTAATGAAAATGAGACATATAAAGTAAATATTATCTCTCTAAAATGATGCTTTCATCCCATCCAAGCTGCAAATAAACAGTCCCAATGGGAAGGTTGCTAAAAGGACAGCAATAGAAGTTTAACTGAAGTTTGGCAGAATCTGAAGTACTGTTTAAACCAGTTACAATGCAAAAAAAAATTTTTTAACAACTTAGAATCAGTATCTGCTCCTGTAAGGAGAGTGACAAGAATATCTACTTAGGTAAGGAGGTGTGCATCCTCCAAATCACCAGGCTATGATAACAAAAACAGGACAAAGAGAATAGAAGGCTGCAAATCTGTGAGGGAATATCAGATAGTGATTTTTGCAACTTCGAAAAATTCTCTTGCTCATAAGCCCAGTAACTGGCTTGTCCGTTTATATTGCTAAGACTTCTCTGTCTTGGTAAGACAAGTGCCTGTTACTATACTTTCTTTCTAAGCTTTTTTTCTCTTCAGAATATGTACTTTCTTGTATCCATCTCTTTTGGGGAAAAGTTTAAGCTATAGACACATGGGATCATTTTCAGTTGTGGCAATATAATGTATTTTTGTTCAGTACTTAGGGGCTTCTTCATTGTGTGAGACCATTAAAGAAAGATGGCACCTCTAAAAGACACATCTAAGATTTTATTTTCCCTCTGGAGATGTATTTCAGGGCACTGATTACAGGGGAGCCTACAATGGCTCACCTTGAAGCATTGGACCCACTTAAGTTCCTGAAGCTTTTCAGCAAAAACTCATACTAAGACTTGAGTGTTTGTATTTGCTTCTTTTCTTTGTTCTACTTCTGTGCAAAAAGAAGAGGATGTAGGTCAAGGGTGTTTTGTAGGTAACATAGACATAATCATGGCAATTAAACTCACAGTCAGTGTTGTAAACATTCAGCTACTTCTCTTGAAGTTTTATTGCTGGCTTTCTGGTTTCTAACTTGGCTTGATTAAGGTCAGTGTTTTTAGAATATGTGCCTTGCAAGAAAAGCTTACGGTGATCAGTAACACGCATTAATCAGAAATTCTAGTTTCATTGACTCTGCATACAATTTTAATCAATATGTATTTAAGTTTTATTCTTTGTGCTGCATCCATGTTCTGTTGAACTTTAATTTATGGAAAAGATTTTACAGAAGACAAGCATGAAATTGAAAAGTGTAAAATGAGCTAAGGTTGCTACTTCATCACTTTAAATAATACCACAGTCCTCCAATTATCCAATAGGAGAGAAATAATAAAGGCTGTATATAATGTTGTAATAGATTTTACACAGATAAAGCAGCATTTTGCTTCAAAGAATAAATCATTTCAGTTCTTCATGGCCATCAAAACAAATCTTGTTCTAATCCAGTAAGGTTTATCACAAACCAAAATGGTATGAATGGTATATATTACTTGTTTCATTAAAATCTGATTATATTATAATGTAGAAATCTAATTTCTCTAAGTACCCCATTATTCCTTATTTCATCTGCCAAGCGCAAGTGTGATCTTATTGTGAGAGTGAATTAAGTCAAGGCATAATAACCAGATTGATATCCTGTACAAAAGTCACACTATGGTGAAAGTTTCATTCTTAAGAAGTGTACAGATGGCTGTGTTAAATGATCCATAACAAGTGTACATTTTTCTGTGGGTCACACAGTTCCATTACAAATAAAAACAAATTATGTGAAATTATGAACCTGATCTCTCTCCTCATTTTACACTGAAGTAACATCGATGAATTTTTGAGATGTTTTTACCCATTGACATGTAAGCAGCTAAAACACGAGTACAGCCAATCTATGAGCAATTTAGCGCACTTAAAGCTTGCTGTCAAATTAAAAATATGTTTCTTATGATGAGTAATAATTTTACTTTGATCACAAGGCTCTAGTCTTAGGACCTTTTCTAGTCCTGAGAAATTCCCATTTTCACTGAAACCTGTATATCATCCCCGCTGCTGGTCCTTAAACTTCCAAAAATTCCAAGAAAAAGGGAATTGAAATTGCTACACGGCTACAACACATAATAATTAGTGTTTTCCATTATATTACTTATTTTTGCCTCCCCTAAGTCTTTTACCTCATTTGGATCACAAGGACTGTGTTTAAGAAGGTAAATGTTTTCACTTCTGGGTGATTAGCTCAGACTGCTGGTGTAATCATTTGTCTTCAGCTCCTTTCTCCTTCTGTCTGGAGACTGGCCATTTCAAAGAACTAGTCAGCTGTGAAGAAGCAGAGTAACTCACATGCACTGTTGAAGCATATCTTTTTCTCATATGGTCATTTTATGCAGCCAGGAGATATATTTGAAGGGCAAAACTCTCTGGCTATTAAATATTTTTAACCACACATTGCACTCTACCGCACCTTCAGAGAAATGATGCTGCAATATGGATTTCTTGGACCAACAGCCAAAAAACATCTGCTACAAAAAATGTGTTTTCATGTTGAATAATCAGTGTGCCATATTAAGACATAGCACACATCTTGCAGGTTTTAAATTTACAAACATGAAAACTACACTTTTAATGTTTTGCTTTCAAAGATGATTCATTTATTTTGGTTTAAGCTTCCACTGAGAGCATGAGCTTCTAACCAAAATGGAGGGCCTTTAAAAATAAGGTAATAAAACTGTTTGATCTTCTCATACTTAAAATGTTAAAATACTTAAAATATTAAGGAAGAACAAACCTCTAGTGAAATATGGACATTGGAAAGGGAGAGGGGAGAAGTAGGGAGATGAAAATCTTCACCTGACATGCATGGATACTGCTTCATGAATATCGCTTAAGCAGGAATTCCCCCAGGTGAGGTTCTGTCTTAATTTTGTTGTGAAATGTAGTGTGGTAAGAGGCAATGGACATGTATAATCAAAGCTTTGCTTGTAACAAATTTAAAAGCAGAGACAGAAGAACCCTTGCTTTTAAATTTCTTACTATTCTGGTATGTCTTACCAGACTTATTAAATGAAAATCTTCAGCTTTTAATAGAAACCTTAAAATGGTCCAGTCAATATTAACAAAACCTCAATCCAATAAAATATCTTTTAGTTCTATGACTACCGTTGTTATGATTACCTTTGTTCTTTATCTGGACTAAAATTCCTTCAAGTCCTACACTATAAGAGAGCTTTCTGACTCAGTCAGCAACTATATTCAGCATACATAACAATGCATTTACATGTGTTTACATATTCAAACTTAGATTAACAACAAATATATGAAAAATATATAATTGTACTAAAATACTTACAATACTTAACTATGTTGCCTATCTCACATGCAGATACAGTTATCCTTCTGTCAACTGTGTGTTACGATCTCCTTCATTGTACAAATTTTTTTTCTCTCAGTGCTTTTGCCATTTTGTCACTTTCTGTGAACCACTTCCATGTGAACCATTTCTTTCGTTTCTGTCTCACTGTCCTACTCCTCTTGTGTAAATGTTCTGGGGAGAACCATGAAAGGGAGAAAAGTTTAATGTGGCTAGAATGCAAAATCTGGGTAAGTAATTTCACTATCATTACCTTCCTCACTCTCTCTGAACTATTATTATCTCAAATCCCTCTGACCCCAAAACATTTCACATTATATGAATTTTTAGCTTTACAGCCTTCACTGGCAAGCAGAAGAATGTGACTGTATAACAGCAATTGCCACTGCATATTGCCTAAACAGGACAAACATAGAAGAACATTTGTGTTAGAGGGTAAAAAAAATCACAGTTTGCACAATACCCTCCTGCACAGAATAGTGAGCTAATCAGCCAGTGACCCAAACTCCCAAATGGGCTACAAGGAGACCAGCAAAAAATGCAAGTTAGGGTGCAGTAGGGAATTTTGATGGACAACAGTTGCTTTGAAGTAACAGCCCATGAAGATGCTGGTACTTTTTAATTATTCCTCTTTCAGTAAGGACTGTCTGAAATTAATGCCAGTTTATTTTTCCGTGTTATCTAATAAATATAGATGGAAACACATGTATAAATACATGAATCTCCTCAGTCCTGTTGACTCCCTAGTGGTGCTAGAAACCCGAAGGTAAGAGCCAGGGCAGTGTGTTAAGTGCAGGAGGGCTGCTGTTCTCACAACAGGGGCCAGGGCTTTTCTGCACCCACCAAGGAAACGTTGTAAGCTTTTGTTTGCTCTGGGTGCTTTTACCTTGTAGGAATGTCAGAGACCAGGTGAATGTTGCAACTACTGCATCCCCAATGTGGACTGTTACTGTCCATCTTTTCTATAAATTATTGTCTAAGATAACCTCACTTCTTTAAGGGGAGAACCTTCAACCTGCTTGTTCTTAAATAAAATCCCAAACAGTAGACTTAGGATTTAACAGAAGAACTTAAAACTGCATAAGTGTTTTGGCTGTTAATTTTTTTTGGTGCCAAGCTGCAAACATTCCTTATTTCACTTTAATTTAGCCCTTTTTTATGATGGGATAAAATAACTTCAAGACAATAATAAAAAAAGAAAGATTGCATCAATCTATGTATCCCTCCCTGCTAAAAGAAAATTAACTTGAAGCTAGTCAGCCTGATCTCCAACTGCTATAAAATCTCCCTGTAAAATCACTACTGAAGACTTACATTTATACACTCAGGTGTGATTTCTTTTTAAACAGAACTTTTAGGATGACATGGTTCCTCCACCCATGCTCCATCCTGCCATTTGCAAGACCTGAATGGCATGTCCTAAGCAGTGGCAATTTGTTCTGTTGAACCATTGCTTCTTCACCAATAGATGCTGAGCTTTCATGAAGTTTGATCCAATATTTATCCTGTGACCTGCATTTTGCTCTAGGTCATTTACTATAGTGTAACTCCTGATGTAGTCTTTCCATCTTTCCTAGGAGAATGTCCTTGCTTAAGTTGATTGATTGCATGTTTTACTTTATTGGAAGTAATTCTTTCCTGTCAATGTCAGGAAACTAATTTCTTCAATTATTTCTTTATCAGTGTCATTTTTTTCTTGTATAACCATCACTAAGTACAATAAAAACTCCTCATATTGGTTATTATTAACTCCAAGCATGGTAAACTTGATTATCTCTCCAATTTAATGAAAATTATACTGAGTACTATTTGACTGATTTTTTTTTTCAATTTTCTGTGAAACATTGTTTTGGATCATTTACTTGGAATGAATGTCAATCTTTTTTTCAATCTTTCATGTATTAGTTTGTTTTACATAGGATTTATATTGTAAAGAAGTGTGTGATGATTTGTGCAATATCCACCAGTTTAGATTACTTAAATTATGTATCACAGTTTCCTTCTCTCCTCCAACAAAAGGCGTTCTTACAACTGCCTAAAATTCTAAGTATTTTTCTTCACTAAAAATAACGACACCCTTTAAGGATAAAAAGGATTCTTTAGTTATGTCTTCAGAAACATATAGAGACTTCATTTAAAATCAATCTAGTTTTACATAAGAAATGGTAATTTTTCTGTGGATCCAATGTTTTATAGTAACAGATGGATTTTTGCTAACAAAGGATTTCCTTTTCTAGGAAATATAACTGTTCTTTTCCCAGGTAGACGTGTGGATTTTCTTTCATTCCTTTCTGACAAAGCCCCCAGATTTTCTACATTGTAGAAGAAAAGCCAGAGTTCTTTTACTATGTGTTTCCTGCATAACAACCTAGTTCATTTATGTTACTCACTGAGTTTACTGGAAATTACTTTTACTTGTTTGCCTGGTGGCCTAGCAAACACTATTTCACTACTGGAGAGCAAGGCTGTCAAAGATTTCAAAGAGCATTTCCTCTTTTTATGTAGGCAGCCGGCCGTCTATGAACAGTTCATATTTACAAAGAGTGCTCATTCTGTACTAAATTACATCCTCAAGACCACAGGATGTCCATAATCAAAGACCTCTCCAGCCCGATACTGTGTTTCCAATGGTGGTCAATGGCAGAGGCTAAGCCAGGCAACTCCAAGGTGATCTTTCCCTGATGGGAATGTTCCCCCAGCCTCCAGAATACATCGACACCGGTCCCTCACGAGTCAGAAATGTTATCGCTACAGCCCATGATACCATAAGGATTTTCATTCCTCAGCCTTATCTCTTTGCCTTTTCATCTTCTGCAAAGCTCCACTGCACCCTGGACTGAGTTCACCAGTCTAAGTCACTACAGGATAAAGGTGCCTGAGGGGTTACTTTGCAATGAGCCATATACAGAAATCGAGGAGTCATTGCACGGCCTTGGATTGTTTCATTTTTATTTTGGGTTTTTTTCTTTTTCCTTTGCATATACTAAGTGCAGTTAAATAAAATTTTAAAAAGAAATTTTCAAGTACCCTCATTTTAAAATTCTAGACCTTTTTCAATAATTAAAGTGCCTTATCTTTCAGCTGTAGTGCCACTTGACTTATCTTCCAATTTTGGCTGAGGTAAGGGTGGAACATAGATGCCATATCCTTTTAAGTCTGGGACTGCATTGTCTGTTTTCCTCCATTTCTGCAGGAAATGTAATTCTGTCATTCTTTGCCTAGCTCTTTTGGAGCTTTCCAGGAATAACAAACTCTAAGTTTTGAAAATTCTATATATTTGACCAATTTCATTAGACCTGGATGGAGTTATTTAATGTCTAATTCATCACAGATCTTTTAGGAACTGGAGAATTATTAGATGAGCTGATAACTCCTGCTTCCCAAATTTCTGTAGCCTTTTCATATATGAAGGGCTTCTCAGGGGAAAGAGTCAGTATCTCAAAGCTGTAATTTTAAATGTTTGCCTGCTTGCTTTCTGACAGTGCCTTCAGAGTCTCATATGTAGAATGTATGGGAAGTAACATACCAATCAACATTTTCATAGTAGTCTGTTTGAAATTGAAACCAAATTTTAAGCTGTTGTCAAAACTAACCTGGTCTTCTATGACAAATAATATTCATTTTATAGTTTCTTCTTTATTTACCTAATAGCTGTCAAGTAACACTGTGTTTTAACGATGGCTTCTTTATATATAACTGCTGAACCAAGAGTTTCTGAAAATATATTTTTGACAGTAATTTGTTTCTTCTCCATTCTCAGTATTCCCAGTATGTGAGTAGTTTCCAGTCACGTGATATGCTTAACTCCATGAGTGGATGGCTGAATTTTTGAACTCGCCTGTAACGGTAATCAATTTCTGATGTGACATTCTGATCAAATAATAACAACGTGCTAAAGCAAAAAAAAAATCTGGAATCTGCAAACAGATGCTGGCAGATAATGAATATATGATTTCTAATCCCCTAAATTGCTAATCAGTCTCATACTTTTTAAGGACATTTTCATGTAATATAATTATGCATGTCTCAATACACAATTCCAAGAATCTACCTTAAATATATATCACACATATTACATCTTCTTTTCCTCCAAAGGCATGTTATTTGTCTTTTCTGAATCTTGTTTTTTATGCTTTTTGTATTCTTGAGACAGCTTCTTCCAACATCTGCAGAACTTTGCAGTAAGACACGTAGCTTTTGTTGCCGGTTTCTTCTGTGACTTTTTGAAACATCAAGTGCCCCCAGATTTTTTTCTTCTACTTTATCCATTCTTGTCTTTGCCAGCTCATAAGGTAAGTTCCCTAAGACCAGTAGGTTTCTATGTGTAATAGAGGTACTGACATGGACCTTGATGGAGTGAGACATATTCCCTGATTTCCCCACATTTTCCCTGATTTCCCCATCTCCTGTCAGTGCTTAATGGAGGGTGTATCCTGTAGTGCAGATTACAGGAATCACTCACTGAACAAAATTGCATTCTTATTGATGCTGAGGATTGCACCCCAGATAATAAGCCCAGTATGCAAGATATATTCTAGCTGAATTTGTCCTGAAAATACATATGTTCACGACATATAAGATTGTAATTTGAAAATGTAGAATTTTGAACAGAAGTGGTTAGTGATCGAGATTTGTACCTCACGTGCTAGGCATTATACTGATTTCACTGATTTAAGAAGGAGTCTTCAGCCTAGATAACCTTGGCAAGAATGAATGAAGACTTTTTCCAAGACTGTTTTTGAAAGCTTTGAAGAAAAAAAATACTAAAAACATGAGAGGGAATTGAGGTTTTTGTATGTTCTTCCCAAAAGAGCTGGGTTGCAACTTAAAATTTTACATCACTTGCACATATTTCAATTACTAAAAATTATTATGCAGTGAGAAACAATGAAGAAGGAACAAAAAGTAATGATCATCTTTTCCAAAGAAACATATATAGAAGCATTATTGGTTTTGTATTTAGTTTTAGTTTTCTTGTAATCCTAGGAGTAAATAATTTAATTCTATAAAGCTATCATTAGAGAAACTGACACTATAAATCACTGCTTTTACAATGGACATCTAAGCAAGCTGGTTTTATTGCCTCAGTATTTTGAATTAACTGAATAAAAGTTAAAAGCATTTCCCCATGAGATTTACAATAGGATTTGGTTTGGCCTCTTGTAAACAAAATCAGATATTGTCATTAAAAAAATGTTCTTCCAGCAGCTTTATAGAAATTACCACACACACAAATCTCAGAGGATTTCTCTTAAAATGTGAACTTGTGGCCTTCCTAGCAAAGAATGATCATAAGACAAAGGGAATCAGGCCAGTGTGCTTGCCTTTTCCCAGGGACCACAGAAAGAGCCTTTGGCAAGGGAGCAAAGAAAAGAGATGAGTGAGTAGCAAAAAGAGAGGTGTATGTTACCTTATTACCAATACAACAGCTTGTCACCTTTTCATTGGTGAAACAAACTGTAATAAGTTATGCATATTTTTAGCAGCAATTAGCAGTTGTAAAAGCAGAAATCACAGGATTCAACCGTAAGAAAAAACAATTTTGCTCATTATACATTCAGAGCAGCGTACAAACATGGGCTAATTAATCCTTACTACTCTGGAGAGGTAAGTGGGAGTAGTTATGACATTTTATTCTCAGTTTAAAGAGGGAAAAATTGAGGTAGAAAAGAAAGCAATTCTTCATAAAAGTGATCTAAAAGCTGGCAGATTCATGTCTTGGACAACCAGATCCCCACTCTCTCTGCCTTTTTGCCAAAATACACTTATTCCACCAGCATGGTAGGCCTATTTGTGTGGGATAGTACAATGAAAACACAGAGAATCTGTGCTCCAGGGGCTTTGAACCAGAATTGTTTCCCACAGCCAGAAAGCAGGCACCTGTCCACAGACAACCGTGACGTCCACGGGAGACTAAAGGGGTTCTGTGCCACCTGCTTTAGCAGAATCACGAACCTGTCACAGGTTGCAAAATACTGCAATTCCTTAGGATATCCACAAAGTTAAAAATAATAGTATGCCATTGTCCTCCTCTTTGTATTTTTTCTCTCCTATGAGAGCATACAAGCAATAGCTTATGTTGATAACAAGCGTATTGCATCTGGAAGAGACGTTTCTCAGGAAAAGAGGCAGAAGAAAAACTCCCCAAGAATAGAAGGTATCCCCATTAGAGAATTTCTTCTGCTCTGGGAAGATCCCTGAAAGGTCTCCTTTGCTTCTTTTATTTGTTGTGAAAACACATTATAACATAGAAGTCCTTTGTGCTCAGTCACACAGTATATAAAGCATTCCTGAGTTATGATTGTATAATCTTGTCAAGATTATAATCAAAATTTAATATATAATCAAGCTCCTTTAAGAGGCTCCTGCTCAATGCACCCACTGTTCTGTGTTCAGAGTCAAAACTTTACTTAAGGTTTAGTCACACGTTTAAAGTTAAGCTAATTTACAGTTCAGACTGGGAAATTAGTTATAATATTGACTTGATTGGTATTTTGGAAACCCCTAAAGTTGTTTAGTCTTAACCAGTTATTACTCATCTAGAAGAAACTTCCCCAGGATATCAATATTATTTGATTTCTTAATAATTTTGAAAAAAAATTAGGCTTTGTATCTGGAAATATGCTCTCCTATGAAAAGTTAAGTCTGGAAGCCTGCTCATGGGGCCAAACTTTGGCAGCAGACCAGTGCCCTTTGACTCTAGGAAAGTCTAGCTAGGAAAATTGGCAAGATAGCATCCTTTTTCTGTCTTTCCTACGGCCTTTTCTTTTTGTAGAAAGTGTTGAATTATTCACACTATGCTAATAAAGTTCACTTGAGTCATCTGAGCAGTCTCCCGAGTCTATTAATAAATTATTTAATAAAAGAGTTAATTTGGTCAAGTTGTCTCTGCATTAAACTGGTCAGCAATACAGTGATAATCAAGTAAACAGCAAAGATGAATTACAGGACAGGAAACACAGGCAGAATTGTCCTGAGTAATGAGACAGCCAATATTTCAGCCTGCAAAAGTCTGGAGAAATTCAGCCAGCAAAACCTGGAGAAAGCCTGAGGTGGTTAAAGCATGCACTTCCATGTGGAAAAACGTGGTTCTGCGCATGGAGTCAGGATACAGCCAAGGAGCGGTGTCACTGACATTCTCTGATATAAAGCTCCACCGACACCCATGCCAGAGTGGGCATCCCAGGAGGCACTGATCTGGAACAGAAAGAGATGCAGCTTATTTTACATGGACATTCTGCAAATACATCCATTCATTTTTCCTGTGTGACGTAGGTAGTTGTTTCCCATTTATTGCAATACTGAGAAAATAGCACCCATCTTCACTTTGTTAAGCCCTCCCTCATGTATATTTTCAACTAATGCATATTTCTAATCATGATTAAGAGACACAGCTATTCCTCTCTTCACAGGATCCAAGATCTGCATCATTCAATACATACAGATCTTGATCATTTATCCATTGAAGTAATTTTTTTCCCCTAAATATTCAAGTCAGTTAGTATACCCAAGGAGTTTTTTAGTCATAGTTAAGGACATGCCTGCCCAAAAGACGGAATCTCTTGGCAGTTCTTGCCAGCGTACAAGGAAAACAATGGAGCTCCTTGGTTTAAGAATGAGGTTCTAGCCCAGTAAAGGGCTGTTGAATCAATTCAGGAATGCATTGCATACTCCACCTACTACTTAATCTTTAATAGCTTGAGTTGGGTAACCTCCCCTAAATTTGGGGTGAATAGTGAGAGTATGCAGACAAAACAGGGAAGAGATTTTCTTTTCTGTATGTTTATATTTTTGGTGGGAGGTGAAAGAATAAGGGGTGAAATCTGCAAAGGAATTGTTGCATTCTCTGGGAAGGAAATTCATAGCCTTGTTTTTCTGTTGCTTGCTTTAGCAAGTTGACTCTTGCAACTGACAGTCTCATCATGCCTGCAGAACTTTTCTGTGGAGGGATGTTATGATCTTCTGACAAGAAATGAATTCTTAGAAAACTTGGTCAAGTGCCAAAAGATCACTGTCTTGGAGAAAATGCAATGTTCCCTGGGGAAGCAGGATAAAAAGTCTTGGATAGAGAGCACTGACTTTACCTTTGAGTAAGAAAGCCGTCAGTCATTCTGCTGAGTTTTCATTCTTTACCAAACAGAAGTGCAAGGAAATATTCTCAGCATGAAGAAAAATTCTCATAAAAAGTAAGCCTGTGTCTTTGTACAGAAAACGCTGATATATTGGAAAATCATGCATGAATCCCACAGGATCTTCAAAATTCTCTCTGATTAATATCATTTTATTTGGGCCTAAGAATAGATATCAGTTATTCAAGCAGACAGAAGAAAAACTGAATTGATACTAAGATTGCCCACCCCAAATTTTTGCACAAACAGGACACATTTCAGAAGATAATTTTCTTCACACAACTATAGTGTTAGTAAGAATAAAGACAAGGCCTTCTGAATTTGTTTCTAATACTCAGGCAGATGAATAGACCTGACATAAATAGGATGAGATGTATCTTTTGTTCATGTTTATGATGCATTATCTCAATCGTTGATTCTGGAGTAACTATGGTATGGTTTGAAAACAGTGGGTTTGTTTGTATATTTACTTTGATATGTCCAAGGTAGTGAAAGCCTTTTAACATTCGTGTGTTGCTTCAAAGTGCTTTGAAGCACTGGTACAAAAGGCATTAATAAATTAATTCTGTTATTACTTCAACATCCTATTCTGCAGATCCTGTAATCTAAATATTAAGATTTAGGAAACAGAGTGGATTCACAACAACTTGTGATAATTTAGATTTTTCTCACAGCACAGTTTCTACATTAAAATAATTTCCAAATTATGTCCGTCATGTTGGAATTAATACTAAATTTAATGCACAGAATATCATCAACAGTTTATTTTAATACTTGGTGGGGAATGAACATTTTGACTGACAACCTTTCTTCCTCTTTTCGCCCTTTGGTGTGGACTATTGCCAACATTCACTGCTATGTACATATCAGCGTATATGGACTTGGACTGAGATTTGTACAATGCATCACTATGCAGCTATTTGCAATGAGGCATAAGGAACGCTTTTGACTCTGCAGAAGCAAAATTCTGTAAGTGGGCTGAAAATAGTTAGAACAATTAGAAGCCAGCAAGTCCTCAAGCGCAGCAGTGTTCCTTATCACTTGAGGAAAATAACTCAATATACAAGAAGTAGCATGTAGTGAATCCCCCCACACACGGTGCAGTGCCTCAGTTCACAAATTCCCAGTGTATGATTGTATTGTGTTTGAATGGCCAGGTTTTGGTAACTGGGGGGGCTACAGGTGCAGATTCTGTGAGAAGCTGCCAGAAGCTTCCTCCATGTCTGGCAGAGCCAAAGCCAGAAAGCTCCAGGGTGGACCCACTGCTGGCCACGGGCAAGCCAAACAACAATGGTAGCTACACCTGTGATAACGTATTTAAGAATTGGGAAAATTATTGTGCAGGAGTATCTGGGGCCAGAGAAAAGAGGAGCGACGATATGTGAGAGGGAAAACTCTGCAGACACCGAGGCAGGGCAAGGAGGAGGGGAGGAGGTGCAGCTGGTGCTACGGCAGAGATTCCCCTGCAGCCCGTGGTGCAGACCACGGTGAGGCAGCGGTGACCCTGCGGCACGTGGAGAGCCGTGGCAGAGCACAGGTCCACCTGCAGTCCACGGAGGACCCCACACTGAGCCAGATGGATACCAGAAGGAGGCTGTGACCCTACGCAAAGCTCACACTGGAATAGACTCCTGCAAGGAACTGTGGATCCATGCAGAGAGGAGCCCAAGCTGGAGCAGGTTTGCTGGCAGGACTTGTGACCCTGTGGCAGACTCGGGTGGGAGCACTTTTTCCCTGCAGGACTGCACCCTGTGGAAGGGACCCACTCCGGAGCAATTTGTGAAGAACTGCAGCCCATGGGAAGGACCACGTTGGAGAAGTTTGTGGAGGTCTGCCTCCTGTGGGAGGGGCCACATGCTGGAGAAGAGGAAGAACTCCCCTCTCTCCCTGAGGAGGAAGCAGCAGCAGAAATAAGGTGTGATAAAACTGACTGTAGCACACATCCGCACCTCCTGGGCTGCTGGAAGGGATGTAGTAAAATATTGGGAATAAATGTAAGCCTGGGAAGGAGGGAGGTGGGAGGAGGGCAGAGGAAAGCTGCTTTTAAGATGTGTTTTACTTCTTATTAGCCTACTCTGATTTGATTGGTAATAAATTCAGTTAATTTTCCTAAGTTGAGTCCATTTTGCCCATGACGGTAATCAGTGAGTGATCTCTCCCTGCCCTTATCTGGACTAATAAGCTTTTAATTATTTTCTTCCTCTCTTGTCCAGTTGAGGAGGGAAGAGTTAGAGCAGCTTTAGTAGGCACCTGGCATTTAGCCTAGGTTAAACCACCAAAATGATTTATAATATTTTGGAAACATCAAACATTATGTCTCCAATAGCTTGCTCATCTTATCTAATCAAAGCCCAAAAGACTGGCTGCAGCCCTTGGGTTTAAGGTCTTTGAGCCTTTGCATTTTGCTCAGCACCTCTCAGCATTAACCTACACTGAGAAGTCCACCAAATCTGACCATTTGTCTCCAGTTTGACCACCTTTGTAGCTCAGACACGTGAAAGAAGCCTCCACCATGATTCCAGAAAAAAGCATGACTTTACATTTGCAATGTGCTTGAGCTGTCCTGCCACTCCAGTTCTCCAGTTCCACAGTCTTGTATTAGTACATACCTTTATTACATCCTTTAAACATCTAACAAGTGATGAAATATATACACTAAACACCGAGAATTTCAAAGGCTTTTGTATGTTCTAAATCATGTGTTATAGAAAATATACATATTTTTCTCAGTAAATATGCTAAGGCTATGTATTCCTAATATTTAATTAATTGACATATATTCATGTAAAATGCTTTTTCCTTCTATCCAGCTCCCTGCTAAGCTAGCAGACACATCCATAGAACCATTCCTCTTAAGGGTTATTACACTATTTGTAAAACATCAGATTAAAAAGGCATTCCATCCTCAAGTCTCTTCATCATAATATAATTGTTACACAATCCACGTTACCATTAGGAGCACAGTGTGAGAAGTAGTTTCAAAGTAGCTTTTGTCTGTGGGATTCATAGACTGAAATACGCTTATGATGTGTATTTATTTGCTCAAAGTAATTTGCTAAGGGTTTTGAATATTACTTAAAATTTCTGCAAGCAAAAGCACAAAGCCTTGCTTTTGATTTGACTTTTTCTTTATGAAAGCATGTACATTATCCTCTACTTGTACATCTGAACTGGACGAACGATGAGGGAGTGTTCAAAGTCCTCTACCTTCCCTCTAGCACCGTCAACACCCCATCTGTTCCCCAGACTGACGTGCTTAAGCTTTATCATGGTGGACAGTTGCCTCCTGGCTAGCACACCGCTCCTCTGGCACTCACAGAATGAGGCCATAAAAACTAGGTACTGGTGCTGCACAGAGGGAAGCTGTATTAACTTTTATCTACTCACTGTGCAAGAAGAGAGTACAGAAACGTGCCCTCAGCAGCAGCGTGAGCAGAGGCACATCCTGAGAAACAGACAGGAAGCAATCTTTCAGAAAGTTTCCCAAACTGAGCCATACCTGTGCCAACTACAGAACCTGGTAAAAGAATGAAACACAAATCAGCTTACTAAAATAAAAAAATCAGTAAGCTGATTTTTCCACTTATCTCAAAGGATTTTTCCTTTATTTGGCTTATTTTTCTATTATAATTTGAATTGAAAATTGGGAGGCACTTTGATTCCAGATGTATTGTAAAGTGTAGTAATTTATCAGGAGGTGTTTACAGGAAAGTCAAAGATATTAAGACAGTTAAATCAGATGAAATGCAAGTTAGACAACAGATCTTAGGCAAATTAAGGCACAGCAGTGAATGACTTTCCCAAGGTCATATGGTGCATCAGCTGCAGAGCTGAGACTAGAACCCTGGTCTCCTGATGCATGGCCTAATCATACATTTCTCAAAAACAAAATTTGCAAATAAGATACCACATGCATTAAAATTCTGTTTATGTATAGTATTGCCTTAGTGAGCAGGGGCAAATATAGGATCAATTATTTAAGAGCTTGCTTAATAAAGAGAGTATGTTTCAGTAATTACTGAGGCCAACCCGTGGGTTGAAGGTCTTATAAACTATACAATGTTTTCTCATTGTACTACAGAAGATGTTCTTGATTAGCCCTCCTGTGGTTTGTGTGCTGTGCCTCCCTGGTAATGAGTGAGGTGAATGCGCATGGTACTGATTGACACGTGGTCTGTACGAGTAGTTCTTTAAAGCTGAATTATTTTCTTTTCTGCCAGAAATATTTTATTTTTCGTATTTGTGTGAATCTTAGGGGAACTTGGTTTAGATGATTTGCTATTTAAGTGGTGTATTTCAGCAAAGGATGTTTAGAGTTCTGTGACAATAAAAATATGTAAGAGAGGTATCTATGATAATCAAGTGATTTTCATTGTTGTCCTGTTTATAAGTATTATGTGCCCATTGAGTTGTGATATGCTTTGAAAAACCTGTAACAAACAGAGTCTCTGAGGTAATCCAAGCTTTTTGAGTATGCCTTCTGCAGGAAGAGGCAGTGGAAAATCCTTTGGTTTGCACCAAAACAAAACAAATAGCAATTTTGAATGTAGGTAAGTAGCAGCAGAGTTCCCAGGAGAGCTCAGTAAAAGAAATGGATCATCAGATATCAAGTCTCTTAGTCCAGATAGAACTGACTCACAGGTGGGGAGTTTACAATCATGTGAAGGTTGAAGTCCATTAGTCACTCTCAAATTTGGGTCAACTGTTGTTCTCTGACAAAGGATCTGAAATAATGTCTTGGTAGGTTTATAGCCAGCCTATTAAATTACATCACTTTTTGCTGAGTTTCACTCTGCCATATCATAAGACACCACATCACATAAGAAATATCACCAAGAGAAGTGACAGAAGGGGAGTGTAGGAGACCTACAATAAATGGAGGCAGTTCACATATCCTGAGTCTATCCCCTCTTTCCTTAAAACAGAAGCCAGCAAAACACAGGACATTTCCTGGGGATTGATGGTCAGGAGGAAGTGCTGACATAGCCAAAGACCATTTGGTTACACTGGTCATTCTCCAGAAGTGGTTCTTTGTAAACGTAATACATGTAAACATTAATGATGAAAAGGAATATAGCTTACCCATTTACAAGGTAAGGCCAGTAGAATCTCATTTTTCCTTCAGTTTTCCAGATTACATTGGAAGTTGCTGAGGTGTTTTCTTTTAAATTTCCTACTTCCTCCTCCCTTCCTCATTTTGCACTGCAAAACTTGTGCATAAACTGAAATGGCCAAAACATCTCCACAGTTCTAGGAATTGAGATGTCTTAGTGCCTTTCTTCTTATTGTCTTTTCTCCCTCTGACAACCTCTGCCAAAAGCAACCTTTAGAAAATGTTAACAAGCTGTGGGTAGCAACCTGTGAATTTTTCACGTGCTAGCAAACTGGATGCTTTTTTATTTCCCTCTTCTTACAAAAAGATTGTACGCGCAGCAGCATATATTTCACTGACATTCACTGCCTGTGTGGTGAGGTGCTGAAGATTTTTAGGAAGGTCTGATCTTTGCAACTTTATATTTCTTCCAGAAATTAATATTCTGCAACTGCATAGAAAAAGAAGATACTGGGGAAAGAGGAAAGGGCAGGGGAAGGGAAAGAGGAAGTGGAAGAGGCGAGAGGAAAGGACAGAAAATGTACTGTTATCTCAGACAACTAACATGCTTAGCTATCTACAGTAAAATGCTACCAGAGGTGCACTCTGCTTCTTTGCCACCAGACAGCTACATACTGACATTCTGGCCTGTCCTTGCTGGTTTTCTTTCTCAATACAAGCAAAGTACCTTGTCGTGCAGTGGTTCTACTCAGGGTAGCTGATGAAGGGATTTACTTTTGCAAATATTATAAGAATGCAAACTTTTTTCTTGATCAGCTGTTCCAGTCTTACCATTATACATCAGAGGAAGTCTGTCTTGCCTAACAAGATGCCTACTATTAAATTATCCATGTCTAGCCTAGCTACTCTAAGTTCCATTTACTGACAATGAGGGGGAAAAAGAGCATTTTTAGGCTGTTGATTTTGGGTCAACAACCACTTGCTGTTTTCAGTCCCGCCTTTGAAGTGTTCCTTCCTAGTTATTAAGAAATTTGCAGTGACAGTTTCAGATTTTTGGATGACTAGTAGTTCAGACCAGTCTGATATCTGAGGGCAGGTGATTTTTCTGGCCTGCATTCAGACAGATGCATACATCTCTTCCAGTGAATGCTTGCATTCTGTCCAGCACTTGAGTATAACATTTTTTGCTGAAGAAATTAAGGTGCTCAGACTACCAAGGTTTTTAAATGATCCATGGTGGGCTGTGTCTTCCAAGCCTTCAGGAAAGACATAATTCTGGAACATCTGGATTTTATCAACCACATCCTCTGTTTTCCGTGAGTATCAGACTCCCTTGACCCCACACACTATAACAGGCAAATCTATGTTGTATTTCATATTCAGTTTCTCCAGGGAGACTCCAGTCTCTTCCTTCTCTTAGGTTGGCCCCTCCTTCTGGTTGTGCTGGTTACCTTCTAACAAAAGCAGAGAAAATTGACTCAGTCGCATATTCAAGAATATACTTCTTAAGCATCTTAATTAAGCTCCTTTTCTGAGCCCAAACTCTTCTCAAAGCATAAATAATAAAGAAAGCTTAAAATTTTAACTTGGACACTTAAATTTATGTTGAAACCGAATTATGTGAGAAAGCGCAGTAGTTTGCTAAATTTTGTTTTCACAGAATCACAGAATTGTTAGGGTTTGAAGGGACCCCTGGAGATCATCTAGTCTCTTTTTTTGAAGAGATTTTCAGAATATTTCCTCGGTATATGCTAAGAGCTTTCCAGTGCACCAATGAAGATATTTAAAAGCCAAGGATTTGGGGGAAAGAGAGCAGGTTAGGGGTCCTGAGGAGCCTCAGAGATGCAGCTATGGAGGCCTGTGATGACCTGAATTGGTCCTAAACCCTCCACAGAGTCTTAGAATCTGTCCCCACTCCCACTGGGTACCAACTTCTTTTCCAAGGTTTCCATCCCATGGCTCACACCACGCGAGGCCTCAATCCCTGGGTCAGTTAACAGCCTGAGTGCTGGGTGGGCTCCCAACCTCTGGCTCAGACATCTGCATGGTGCTGGCCATCCCTGGTTGTGTCCCTTTCCTCCCAAAGGATAGAGCTTTTAGTATTTGACACTTTCTGTATCAGACAGTTGCAAGAGCCACAAAGGGCCTTGTTGCTCACACAGCCCCAGATCCCTTCCCTCCCTCTGTACCTCAGGACAGTTAGCAACTGCCACCAGGGTTTCTGTCACCCTCTCATCTCCGGCCTTGAATGCATCACAGTAGTGTGAAGTTAGACACAATTGCCTAATAAGTTTCGCTTATTTCTTCCTTGTTTTCTCCAGCTCATTCTGAATTAATCTAGTAAAAGCTGGGCAGCTGTAGTAGTCAAGGTCTTGCTTACTTGAGAGGTGCTTTTAGCTAGGCACTACCACATGATATCTTGTGATCCTGAATTTCAATCAGTAATAAACTGCCACTTGACAGAAACAAGTTAAAGATCCATCCCCTGCTCCCCATTCCTGGACGACAGGAAGAAATTATCCACAACAAAATCATAATTTGGCAGTCTGCAGTACTCAAGGCGATACAGTGAACATGAATTATTACATGATTTACTGACAAAATAAGATGTAACTCATATAGGTGTTGAAAGAGAGGTAATGGTTTATATCAAAAATTCTTCTCCAATCTCAACTTTCAGATAAGACATTTTTCGCTTAGAAGATTTCCTTCAGGTTGGCTAGATCCTTAGATTTCTTTAATTCCCTAACAAGTGTTTTTGACACTTACAAACACTTTGTATGTTGCTAAGTAGTGTACATTTGCTGGGGGCTAAGTTACAACTTCTGTACATTTTTTACTATTATTAGGCACAAATTCAAGTCCCCAAAGTCTAGTAAATCTGACCTTTAAAGAAGTTCAAATCTGATCTACCTTGAAACAATGCTGCTTTTGGCAGTCTCTGTTGGCATGGTCAGATGTAGCAAATGATCAAGTTAATGTGTTATAAGAAAATCTCCACATAGCTAAAACAGTGACATACTGTAAAAAAAATTACAGTCAACTGAAAGGCAGCATAAAACAGACTGTGTTGATGCCCATGCAAAAGCAAAGTAACTCATTTCCTAAGCTCTGTTGCCACCATCATTAAGCCAACTTGCCAGGACTAGATCCACACCAGAATGCAATGACAAAAATGGGCTAAATGTTGCGTTTTTAACAGCCTGTAAAGCTTCACAGAACATAACAGCTGGAAGGTGTAAAAGCTCTGCTGCGCTGATTTAAATTACTCTGAAGGATTTCTGAGGATAATACAGGTTAAGGAATTCAGGACTCATTAGTCTTCTTGCCCCTGCACTGACATAGGCCATGGACAGAAGAAGGCTAGTAAGAGCCATAAGCAGCCTGAATAGTCCAGGAGTAATCTTTTTCCTTCTGCCCTTGCTGGAGAAGCTTGGATGGAACACCATGAAAGGAATTGCTCTCTGCATTCCTTCCTAAAGCCTTGATCCCATCCTGTGCAACCAGTCATACAGGTAAACCAAACTGCGTGAGTTCAAGAAAAATTTCTATTACATGTCATGAACAGTGGGTTTGGGGCATTTTTGGGTTGTTTTTTTTTAATCAAACAGAGGCAAAGCTTTCAGAAAACCTTATTCCACACCGAAAAAGAGTTATACAGAATACTGGATTTTAGGCTGATCTGTCACTGCGTAGGTTGTCTCACTTGAAATAATCTGTTTTTCAGTGTTTCCTTGTTTTCATAGACACTACCCTTATTTATAAAAAAGCACTAGTCTGTAGCAGCGTCCCTTGCTAACTGCTTCCTGTTACATTTTCCTTTGCCTTTGATCACTGGTGCTAGCTACCTAATAACAGTTTTAGAACAATCAATCAGCAGCCTGTGCAAGCAAATAACTTACCAAACACTTGAACCCTGTAATTGTGTTCTGACCTTGGGTTTACTAAAGGTTGGAGTGATAGATTCTTTGCAGCAATGCCAGGCTCTGTTGTTCTGTAAATGCAGTTCACCTGCCTAAGGTGAACTTTACTGCAGAGGAAGGAAAAATCAACTGTGGCCACATAAGACCTAGCAGTACACTGAGAAGTCAGTGACAGCATGAGGAGTGTTGGCAAATGAGGCACAATATTATCTAAATCAAAGAAAAGTTGAGGAGAGAAGAAGTATCTGAGGCAACTGTGTAGAGACTCCACAGTCCTTATGCTGACACTGCAAGAACGTAAAAAGTTTTAAACCTATAATTAAATAAACCTACAGAGTTGTCCATATAGCAGTACGTGATTCATTCAGGTGTGATTTCTAGTGACCAAACTGCATTCAAAATGTAGAGATTTCCTACTAGAATGTTATTAAGACTACCACTTATTTTGCAGCCCCTTTAAGAAATAAGCACTATTTATATTCTTTCCATGTGAAATAGTTTGGGATTGAAGACCAATTGGCTGAGGCACATGGCTGGTTTAAGATGAAATAATTCTCCCTTGCTAGAAAATGGGATGGGACGACAGTTTTGAGTTATGGCCAGAAGTTCTTTTAGGTTCTGAACATGAATGATGTTTCTGAGAGGAGCCTTGCAGACACTGTGAGCACAGGAGTGGATGTGTGTGTGTGTGAGAGACCAGTGTGCTCAGAAGGCAGTAGCTGATAGCGGGCAAAGATGCACTTGGAAGTGATGGAAACCCGTGCTCCGATGAGGGCCTCTCATGGACTGTCCAGATACAGAAACACAAACTCTCACAATGTGTGTGTGTCACAGCAGCTGTCACGTGAACACAGGCAAGTATTTGGGGAAATAGAAGAGAACAAGGGTAATGCTGGTCTCTCTGATTGATAGTAATATTGGTACAACTAGGATTGAAATGTTGTCAAGTCTCACAACAGAAAAAAAGAAAGAGAAGAGGAATTTCTTCCCAGCCTCAGAAGAGGTGTGACAGAAAGTGTGAAGGAGTTTGTTAAAAGTATTGAAGGGGAGCAATGGTGTGTGATCAATGGCATATCCAATACAGCAGCAGCTTTCTGAGAAGAGCAGTGAGACAGAACAAAATTAAAACTATGATGACTTTAAAAGCCAAGTGCTGAACAAAGGCAAGTGATCATTTCCCCAATCTTCTGTCCTTCCCTCACAGCCTACAGTACTTAGCCTCCCCATATGACAGTCCATGAAGTCATAACTGCTATTCCTCTGACCAAGAGAAGATTTCTTTAGGGTTTACAGTTCTCCAGATTTGAGCTTGTTTAACTGGCCTAGTGATGTTACGGGATATCTTTTTCTATTTCAGTCATCCTTCATCTGCCAGTCTGGATGACCCATAGGGTCAGTGTTGTATCAGCCCTGTAAGAGTGTTTCACACAGCCTAGGAGATCTCTGGTAGCAGCAGTCATCGACAGTTAGTGAGGAAAGCAAATGTTAGTCCTCTTGGGTTTGCCCAGGTGGCTAACAGGAGGAGAGGAATACCACAAGGCAACACTAAGTACAATGTTCAGTAGGCTGTGAAGTGAAAAAGGAAAGAAATGGTCTCTGACAGGATGTGCAATAAACATAGTTGTTAAATTTCTATCAGTTGTAAAAGCATGTTGAAGCTATGAAGCTTGAATTATCAATACTTGGCAAAAAGTAGGGAGAGGAATCGAGAGAACAGATGACATATGTAATAAACTTAAACCACCAGAATACTGATCCTAGCAGAAAACATGGCTGTTAATAGAGAAGAAAATTTTTCTCCAGAAAATTGAACACCTGGCACTAAAGATGTAAGTGGTGTCAGAAACGTGGAAAGTCAGTAAATGCAGATGAGAAGATGGAGAAATGACAAAACGAAGCCATCAGAAGCTCGTTGGAATATGCCACCAAAATCCTGTTTCCTTTTGGGAATTTTCTGCAGCTGCAGACTTACTAATGAGCAGTGAAGCTATTCAGTGGATGATCTTCACTTCCCAGGTCTTCCCATGCATTTTCTGAAGCTCTGTTCTTCAGGGGAGAAGTGCTGGTGGTTTCCGTCTGAAGTGCTTCTTACTTGAGTTGAATGACATGGACTGCAACACCTTGTAAAAATCTACATTACTCTGACAAAGCTTCTTTTCAGGCATTCTCTCTTCTAATTGCCAGTGGATATTTTATTTAATAGGCTGCAGTACCAAGTGAGATGAAGCATCATCTTTCCCAGTGTTGCACACTGACATGAAATCAGAAGCAATGGACACTCAGTTATATCAGATAATTACCATGTGTTAATATACTTTAATCACTAAGCAAAATGCATGTAGCACAAATGATCAAATGCAAACATTTGAATTGAATTTTTGCAGTAATGTACTTCAAAATTATTAAATTCAATTAGCAATTCAACATGATCTTCAGCCAAATACCAGTCTTATTATAACCTGACAGATATTTGAACAAAATTTGACTCACATCTGGGAGGCTTGTTGATGTGAAATATTGTACAGGCTTGATGCCAGATGTGAAATTATCCTTATTAGGTATTTTTCTTTAACAATTGTGTTTTATCACAGTGACTAGAGCAGATGGAGAATAAATCTTTTCTCCCCATTTCTTTTTTTTTTAACATACATCCTTTCAAAATCCAGTTACCATAACAACTTGATGTAACAATTTTTGTTAAATCATCTTCATTTTATATCACACCTAGAACTTTTGTCTAGCTCCCAAATGAACACAACATATTTTTTTAGTTAATTATTTGTTGTCAAAAATCTGTCCACAACTTCTCTTTTTTGCAGGGGGAGGATGGGAGAAAAGGAGTAATGTCTTTTGTTTGGTGTGTTTAGTATCAGCAATAAGTAGACAGAGTGGTATTATAAACCTTCCACAAAACAATAAAACAGAAGGACTCCCAGCAGAAAGCTTGAAAATCTCAAACCATACTTACACAGATTTGTAATGATAATTTTTAAAGGACATTCCTTTTCATGAAAATTAAATACTCCCTGTAATTTCACAACACTAGTGCTTTGTATATATTTCCCTCTTTGCTTGGATGGGCCAATTCAAATCTCCTTTTCTGATAACAACATAAAACCATATTGCAATAAAATACCTTCCCTTCTGTCTCCTTTTTCTTTTGCTTAATACCTATATGACTTTGTCAGGGTGAAAAGAGAGACAGTGGGAGGTGTGACAAGTTAATATCTAGGAATAAAAAGGCGCTACCTAGCAACATTTCTCTGGAAACTAAATCTCATTTGTCAAGCAACTCTATAACAGGGGCTGCACTGCCCAGGGGATTGATAATGGCATGTAGAGCTTTTCACGGCAAGTCACTAAAATATAAATGCAGCCCAGGTCAGTAGCAACTGAACACTGTTACCACCTGACAGCTGTTTAGTGGCCTGTATGAAATGCCTTACTCTTCATCCAATTCCTAGTGGGAAGGTGGCTGCATCCCAATTAGCATTAATTGGCTCCCTTATTTTTAGCAGCAGCAAGGCAACCAAGGACCGTGCAGAGCCAGGAGCCAAGGGCTGGAGGCAGTGTGCCGTGATCCACTAGGCCGGCTGTGTCCCTGGTTAAACTGGCCACTTCAGCTGCAGCATTCCTGACAGTCTGTGGTAAATCCCTACTTAAGAGCTGGGAGTGAAGGAGCCTCCATGGTAATCCTTCAAAGCCACTGACTCAGTGGCTCGTGTCTCCTGTCCTTACAATAGGTTTTTTTTCCTCTCAAACCTTACCAAAACCTTCTTGTTTGAAAAATCGAGGAATCCTTTTTGTCCTTTCACAGGGAAGCTATCCATCAAACGAAGTTACCATATTTCTCACCCTTTTATCATTCTGTGTGCTTTCCTCTGGATTCTGTCCAATTTTCCTACATACCTCATAAAGTACGATGACCAAAACCTGACAATGCTCTAACTGAGGCCTTACCAATGATAACTACAGGATAGTTATTATTGCCCTTATCTTACATTAATGCTACTCTAACATAGCTCAAGATATGTTTTACCTGTACAGAATCTCATGTTCACTCATGCTTTCTAGTCTATAACACAGTGCCCCTTGAACACATGTGTTTCAAGTGGTTCAGAGATTATTTCAGCTGGACCTCTAACTAGTGAGAGCAAGTTTTAGGCACTACTGAATGAATAATGTCACAGACCCAAACACTCCTTAAGCTCTTTTTCCTTTGTTCTGCTGTGTTCTTCTACCTCTCTATTAAAACATGCTCTGTTAATTACCAAATCACACTTCAGGTTTCAAGCATAAATAAGGCAAAGGAGACACTGAATGTTTCTGCTCCTCCTGTTCTTCAGTGTCTTTCCCTGTTTTGCAATGAACCCTTTCCTTGTCTTTATGTCCTACTTCTATATTTGTAAAAGTTTCCTTACAATCTTGTATGTTCCTACTTATCATACCATATCATAGAATGGTTTGGGCTGGAAGGGAACTTAAAGATCATCTCACACCAAATCCCCAGCCGTAGGCAAGGACATCTTTCACTAGACCAGGTTGCTCAGAGTCCCATACAACCTGGCCTTGAACACTTCCAGGGATGGGACATCCATAACTTCTCTGAGCAACCTGTTCCAGTTCCTCATAACCCTCACAGTAAAGAATTTCTGCCTGATATCTAATCTAAACCTACACTTCTTCAGTTTAAAGTCATTCCAAATTATTCTATTACTACATGCCCTTGTAAAAAGTCCCTTTCCAGAGTTTGTGTGGGCCCTTTCTAGGTTGCTATACTTTACTGAATTGATGTTATATTTTTACTACTTTTTACTCTGTTTGTGCTACTTTTAATGCTTAGTGCCATATCCTATTTCACTTTTTTAGTCCTACCTTTTTGAATGTCATAGAAGTGCTTTCTATACAGCCAGGAATAGGCTATTGCTAAACTCAAAATTTTTTTGCAAGATAGCTTTCTGTTGTACACTTGGTATAACCTATCTAAATAACTCCAGTGCTCCCACTCTTCTCAATACTTTAGATCAGAGACAATTAACTAAATGTCAGTAATTTAGGTGAGCTAAGTGATGGTTAGGAACCAAAAATCAGTTCAAGAACCATTGAAAATGGTCTAAGTAACCTCTTCAGCCTCTGGTCACTACTCCAAAGGGGTACAGGACATCTGTAGATCTTGTGCAATATCTACCCTGTTAAAGAAAGTTCCCAGTCTGACCGTTCACGAGGCTCTCTGGCACTCACTCACACTCCCAACACCAGAGACTTTCACTGCTGGGACCGAACCCACTTCACCTCATGGGCAGCTCCAGTGATCCAATGGGTGCCCTGTTTGGCTCCCCACACACCTCACTCACACAGCCAGACCAGGTTTCCTCACTGGATGGACCCCAGGTTTCCCATGGCAGAGTTTCAAACATCTCATTCCATAAAGCCATTTATTCAAGGCAGAGTAACACAGAAACAGCCTGAGCTGGTGCCTCCACTGTTCATTCAAATATTTAGATGCAGATACTTAGTGCTGTTTGGGATGCCATAGGTACTAGCTGTCCTTCCAGACGATCATGCATGTTCTACAGGTCCTTTGTCAATTTACTATCCCCATGAAGGTGTCCCAGACAGCTCAGGACTTTTCAGTGCTACTGCATACCTGACTATGAATCACAGTGGAAGATGGACCACACAGTATCATCTTGAGGCCAGCCAGAAATAAAGATTTAGTTCAGTGTGGTCTTACAGATTTGTAATTAGGCAGTATTATCTAAACATGAGAGGATTGTTAAGAGCTGCATAAATCTCTTTAAATATAAAAAGAATGGGTAACTAGCCACATCATTAAAGAACAAATAAAAATTATTCGTTCATCTATAAACTGATTGTTTGTTACTTTACTTCTTGTTGCACCACTACAGATTCAACTCATTATTTTTTTACTATCTGTCATTTCTCAGTGCACACTCAGAAATAACTTTCCCCTCATATTGGTTTCTTAAGCTGAAGTGTATAATTGAGTTTTGAGTTGCTTATTGGTAGAGCTGTGTTAGGTTATGTGATAAGGCTCATCTGAACCCCCTCAAAAGGAGCTTGGAGAGAAAATGGCAGGAGGCAGCCCCAAATAGTACCCTCCCAGGCTACTCCCAGGTTTATCACAGGGGCTATCAGCCCATCAAAGGCATATTCCCACAAGGGCAGAGGGGCAGGTTGGCAGGTGGAAAGCCCAATCAAGTACTCCCAATGAAGGAATGCTTTGTTCCAGGACTCCTGCAGGAGACCTGTCATCCCTGTGGTTCTAGTGTGGAGCCCATCTCTGCGAAATCATGAGGAGCAGCTCTCCAGATTGCCTTTCAAACTAAAGGGTGCTTGTCAGCCTCTGGGGGAGCTGGGATCCGGAGGGCAGCCCTGGACAGACTGTGTATCTGGATACGGCTGCTGGAGGGATCCACTTTACATAGGTACATGGATGTTTTCACCTGCAAGCCTCTATCCTGTCCTGCTGGGGGAACAGGAAAGGACACTGGTGCTGCCTGTGCCTGTGTGGGTGCTCCGAGCGTCCGTGTGTGATCTGTGTAGCTGGCGATGCACACACATAGATGTGTGGTGTAATGGGTGTGCTCTGTGTGCATCTGCCTGCTGGGAACACCCCTTCTGCCCCACTGTTTGTTGGACTCAGGGACTTGGCTGTCTGATGCTGCAGGATACATTTTCCTCTAACAAACTACTCTTTATATACAGAAATTTTAAGGCGCTGGGAAGAATCCCAGTGTGATGAGCTGGCATGTCATCTGTTGCACTCTTATGTGCTCTGTCTTATCACATCCTTAAATGTCCTTTATGAGATCTTCAGATTAGTGCCAGATTCTTCTTGTGATCTCTGCCTCTTAGGTTTGTTAACCTGCTCAAGTCACTAATCATCTAATGTGAGGGGAGGCTCACAGGGTGACAGACAGCAAAAGCCTTTTAAAACTGACTTTTTACCAGTAAATCTTGCCTGAAGAGGATTGATAAATAGCTCTAAAAATGAGGCAAAATTGCTATTTGATAGTGTTACTCTTATAACCTTAAGGCCCTATTACAGCAGTGTGTCTTTCTCAATGAAAGTCATGAGGAGTTGATGGAAAATCAAGGCTGTTAAGTGTATTTGGAAGTGTTGCAGAAAATATACAATTCAGTAGCAGCGCCATCATTCAGACCCATCAGCTGTGTCTTCTGAAAGGCTGGTTTCTTCTAGATTTGCTGCAGGGACCTGCACAGTTGAACACTGCAGTCAATCACCTATTTTATGGTTAGCGTGAGCATGATGAAATATTCTTCCATCATAGCATGTTCGCTTGAAATGAACTTTTACCTTGGAAGAATGATACTCTGTGTTCTCCCTCTCTGACATTCTTAAAAGGCTGAGGAAACCCAAGTAAGGGGGCTTTGAAACTGTTAATCTTCAGACAGTTTTGAAGCAGAAATGAGAGTTTTGCACTGGAAGCAATCTCATTTTTGGACATGGAAAACATGGTTTGATGCTTTGAATACCTTATGGATGTCACCTCTGGTTGTTACAGAATTCCTTATGGGTGTCATGTCATGGTGATTCAACATGATGAAGTTTAGACTGTGTGTGATGCAGTGGATCTTCTGAGCTGTTCTCCTGGTATGGGTTCTAGGCAACGAAAGTGGCTGTTTGCCATTGCAGTCCCATCAAGGCTGTCGCTGCATCCTCCTTCTGCCCCGTCGGTGTGAGAGCTGCTGTGCCTTCCCTTCCATGTCTCACAAACTACAAAGACACTCAGGCAGTGTGCAGAACACGGGGCATGCAATGAGCAAGGACAGGTGCTGTAAGCTTACAGTCTCTGGGAGCTGGGAACACACAGTAAGAGCTTTTTGCACTGATCTTTTGCATAGAAGTCAAGATGATTGGGCAGTTCCTATATAAATTGTTTGATTTTAGACAAAAATTTATTTCTTTTCTTTCTGCCAATTAACTTCAACATTTTCTTCAATATTGCATCAATCTTGGCACATAAGATGAGAACAGCATGGACTTTGCTGTCACTCTTCTCTCGACTTTGACTGTGGTGCAGAGGGAGTCTCTGTGTTCCTTGAAGACAAGGCCATGGCTTTGGAAAGCATTAATGATGAACAGCTTTCTTGACTGTCCGACATTTATTTCACTCTCTAATTGCTTGGACATTTCAAGCTGCTTACGAGGTATCACATTAGACAGGCTTCTCAAATCCTCTATATTTGTTAGCAACGCTGGCGTTTTTCAGCAGCAGCAAAGCTCTTGGCAATATCTTTCCCACTGCCCACTGCCAATGTGCATAGCTATCCTAGAGGCTGTACCGCTAGTGGCAGTGAAATTGGCAGGAAGAGTGCATATTTGCAAAATGCACCATCTTGAGTCTTGGAATAAGCCAACTGCTTTTTATGAAATAAAAGGTTCCCAAGTTCTCCGGCAGGAAAGAGGGAAAACTGGTCTCAAGGGGCCGTGAGTTCTCCAAAATCTGTATTTTCTGGTCACTGCTTTTCCTTTTGTCTGACATTGCTTGAATTGAAGCACATTAAGGTCTGTGAGGTAATGCAGTGAGCTCTGGGTTTTCACTGCAGCGCTGACCAAAGTCAGAGCTTGTCTGCTTGTTCCATTAACGTTAGTAGATCTTTCCATAGGTGCCATTTGCTTTCCATCTTACAACTACATGGCCTTTTCCTGACACAGCACAAAGTGAAACATTTTGGCCTCATGTCAGACATGCTGAAATCATGTCTTAGACAGTGGAGTAAAACCTGTTTTGCTGCTCTCTGTTTGTACCTAACAAATGCTCCCAGCAGCCGAGATGCCGTTCTCACTCACTTGTGCAGACACACACGGTACAAAGTGAGTGGCCTGCTGTGACTTGGGACACAGCCAGAGCACATCTGAGCTCTCTCTAGTGCAGCATACCCGCTATCACCACAGACATGGACCAGCAAATGGTGTGTTGCACATGTATAATCCCAAGAAAATGCTACCACAGGGGTGTGGAGAAACTACAGATCTGCCAAGCCAATGACAAAAAGAAATTTATCCTTCTCATCCCACCTAAATGATTACTTGTAAAATAAGTCTGTTTGACGGTAATAGATAATTTCCACTTTATTGGACTGTAATGGTAACATTGGATAATTTTTTTACATTATTCCCACACCATTCTGTTCCTCTGAATTACTTCAATAAGAATATCATATATAGACCAATGAAAGAGAAACTTCCATTCATCAGACTTTTGCTAGGGAGAAGAGGAAACATCATAAACGTGATGTCACAGATGTTAAACTTGGGAAAGTGTTGTTTAAAATTAGGATGACAAGCCACTTTTCTCTACATATTCTTGTAGGGTGTCCCCTGGGACATCCTTCACAGTTTTTTTTTGTTTAAGTGTTTTGCCTCTCCCCATTATTATTCCTCCACAAAATATTTTATTTCTCTACTTTCCAAGACTTCACCAAGGGACAGATCCTGAAGTGGACTATGGAAGGTATTTCAAACTACACAATCACACCCATCTGACTTCTCCCGATTTAGCTATTATAAGACCAAAATTGTTTGGGCAAGCTTTCTTTACACTATAATTCAGACTTCAGAGGGAAGGATCTTGGCCTTTCAGCACCCACTTCTGCTTTGGGGTTTGGAGGTGTCATTTTCATTCCCCAAACGGTAACAAAAATAGCAGTTGTTAGAAAGGTGTACATTATTTTCTCTCCTCCTCTTCTCTTCTCCATCAGGCTATTCTGACTTTTTCTTCACAGTATCAAATATAATTTCATAATACTCAGTCTGACCTGTCACAGATTTTTAATGCTTTACCTATATACCTGCTAGAGACTTTAACAAATTGCTCACAAGCAAGACTAATGACATTTGAAAGAAATGGCATTCAGTCATCAGGAGAGTCAAATTAAGATATGACACATCACAGATACAGTATTTATTATTTAAAATTTCATGCATCCTCCTAAGCCCTTAAAACACTTTTAGGGGGAAAAAGCCATTTCAAGCCTTTAATAAAAAACACATTTAAGAGATGTAAGTCTGAATCAATAACAGTAGTATTTAAAAAATTAAATCCCTAAGTCTTTCAGATGCAGATTTTCAATGGGCAAGCTATCTCTAAAAACAGTAGGAGAAAAGCATGTGTGTGTGTGTGCATGTGTGTGCTCACCTGTGCAAATGAATGATAAAGATATTGTCATGGCTTCATTAGAGAAAAATATGTCACACCTCTTTCATTCACACCTGTTCTTATCAACTATTCATACTTCCCTACAGCATGTTGACATTGCAGTTTCTTGTTTCATGGCAGACTGACATCTTTCCATTTGCCAAAAAGAAATGAAAGGTTTTATACATCATTCTGAAAATACTCAGTTAGCACAGTCTTGGAAAAAGGAAACATTCTATTTCGGCTCCCTTATTTTCTCCCAGGGCAAGGTTGTTGTAAAAAATCTACACTCCACAGCTTTCACTAGCTCAACTCTTGCTGAAATAGAACTACCTAGAGCTTAAACTACAACAGAAACTGTATTGTTAAGACTGATTAAGGGATGACAATATTTGAGAGATAGTTCACAAATGCACCTGGGTGATGTTGCAAGATAAGGCCATGGCAGCTGAAGTGGCTGACACAGCTCAGGGAATCTGTCTCTGTATACTTATGAAGTCTGCTTGATTTTCTGAACTTCACCTCTGAGCAAAACCTTCAGTGTGAATTAAATCTTTCATTTTATGGGCAAAAGCAGCCTGAGCTAGAGAGACTGAACAAAACCATTAACATTTGAATAACCTTGTCTTGCTAAAACAGGAGATACTGGTAGCCCCATCAGCTGTTAAAAACCTTCTGCCTAAATCTTGGCAGATGTCAGAGAGAAAAAAATTGAGGTGTTCAGAGCATTAGGAACTGTTTTTTATGAAGACATGGTCTCTTACATTTTGTTTAATAGCTGGAAGATTCAGCAGGAGACAAAGTAGCAGGCAGCCTGTACTCCTCAGGTCATTTGTATTTCAGTAAGATGTGAAATGTTTTCACTTATAGCACAGAACTAGAATGCAGTTTTCAAATATCCATATATTGGGAACTTTTGCATTGATTTAACATTTAAGGACATTAATTTTCTGGGGTTTCATAGTGCTTTTCCCTCTGCTTAATCCTCAGCTGTAATCCAGTAAGGCCCAAAGATATGCGTGAGGTATCAGTGAAACTCAGTGATGCTTGGCATTGGCCTTGGGGCAAACATCTGAGGTTCCAGGGTGGGAGCCTGATTCCCAGAACTAAGCTGAGAAGCTAGACAGGGTGATGATAACCACTTCTTCTGCATTTACAATGGACAAAATTGTGTTCAGCTGCACTCTGAGTGCCTAAGTCCCATACTCAAACACTATTGAGGATTTCAAAACTAACACTGAAATATTGTCTCATGTCAGGTATGACCAATCAGCTGAGCAGGTTCACACTTCAGCTTTAGCAGGTTGCTCAAAATCTGACTAAAGAGCCCCGATTCTTTACTGAGGAAAAGGGAAGGAAGTTTGCATGCAGCTTGGTAGGACACTTATCTGCGGTCTCATGCTCTAATTCCTGTACCAAGTACAATATAAATATTTATGTACTTGAAACACAGAACAGAAGGAACTAAAGCTAATCCCACCCAGTAGCAGCCACAGACCAAATTCAGGATATCTATCTAAAACAGGAAAACAGTCTTTAAATTCAGAGTCTGAATACAAACAGGAAAAATAGGGATCTGAAGTTAAGTCTCCAAACTCCAAGTTTAGTCCTTCCCTAAGTGTGAGTTATTGGATCTATGCATTTTTTGTTTCCTTTTGAAAAAGACTATCCTGAGTTTTAAAGCAAGAAAATAATTAAATATTTTGCACAGTAAATGAGGACTGATTATTTTCTTCAGTCTAAAGTTCACAGGCTCCTCAAGGTTTCCTATTAGCTATTTTGGTTGGAATGATGATCTTGGAGGTCTTTTCCAGCCTTAATGATTCTATGATTTTACATGTCTCCCTGCTTAGAATGTTTTGTCTTGTTGGGGACATTCCAACGGCTTATAACAGTGTTTCATGAGAAATTAGTGAAAGCAGACCTATCCACTAGAAAGTGATTTAAATATCATCAGTTTGACTGCTAGCTTTGACAAAGATTTTTTGCATTATCTCAAAAAACACCACCCTCTTTTCAATTAATTCATTACTGTTTGAAAGGTTTCAATATGCAGGGCCTCAGCAAAGCTGGGGCAAAATCATTACTCCAAGCTGGTGCAGGTTTTGCCCTTTTATCATCATTGACAAACATATGGGTGCAGCTTCACATGAGGATGAGCCAAAAGCAGTGTAATACCGGTTTTAAACATCCCAAGATGATTTAGCACTCCTGTCAGAAAAGTTTGTGCAGAAGTGTTGCTGTCTCCCACTCTTGTTTGAGGAGAACATTTGCAATTGGGATATCATATCTCAGTGTAATCCTGTTTATGTCACTCTAATGCAAATAGAAGAAAGTCCTCATGGTAAACATTGGCATCAAGAAAAACAGAGTTGGGCTGAGATAGCTTTGGTGATTACGTATTTTCAGAGATAATTCAGTAACAATTTTAGGATCTTTTTTCAGGGGATATGAAGTTGTGACAATGAAACTGGAACAAAACAGTGTAGTGTCAGAAGGCATTTATTACTCCACAGTAGTTTGTAGGAAGCAAGGGCAAGATATTTTCTAACAGTCCTCAACAGACACTTGGAGGTTTTGTGATTAAGGAAGGGAAGATTCAGGTTTAAAGGACAGTGCTATGGAAAATGTAGAAGCTGACAGCAAGGTGATTAAGGAGTGAAATTTAATAGATTTAACAAAGGTTAAATGAGATTAGATGACAGATCCTGAAGATTTGCCAGCTTACTTTCCTATGACTAAGTTTAGAATTACTAGCAAGCCAGTTCAAGTGGTCTTGGTAATGTCACCAGCTCTGCATCAAGTCCAAGCTGTGTTGAAATCTAGGTCTTGGTCTCCTAATTAAATCAAGAATGTAGCATATGGAGAAATTAAAGAAAGAACACAGAGAGATTAGAAGCCTGTGACAGCCTGAAGTCTTTTGCAAAAATGAATGTTTTCAGATTACTGTACATAAATGGAGCATTTATAGACATTTCTGTGGTACATTTTCTTTAGAAATCCCATTGCCTCCATTTAGAATATTTTAAGTGTTTTCGCTTGTTCTTTGGATATGTATATGTGATTTGATTCCACACAAGCATCTTGGAGAGTACTTTCTTGCTCCTTTTGAAAAAGGAATGAGGAAAATATATTTTTAAAATGAAATATCACTGAACAATAAATAATATAGCCAAAGGTGAGTGAGTGATTCACAGGGAAAAATTTGGTTGAAATGTTTTCCCTTTTATTCTTGGTGTTGGAGACTAGATTTCATAACAAGCCTCAGGTTCACTGTCATTCAAAATTATTCATGAATTTGTTTTGGACTGCTGAGCCTTTGAATATCAGCTTTTGATATTTTTTACTCAATAGACAGTGAAAGATTTTTCATATGTTCCTGTGTGGTAGAGTGAGGCATAAGAAGCTTCTTGTTACTGTGAGCATATTTTATTTTCCATATGGAAACTGGAGAAAAAAAACTTGTAATCAGACACGAAACAACAGATGATGACTCCTTAGTCAGCCTGGGTTTTTTATGAATGAGGCTGTTATCATGCAAACACACCAACTAGAGGAAGAGTCAAAACAATTAAGATTATGATACAAGATCTGGCTTCCTTGAATGATCATAACAGAGGGTAGAGTAGACAATAATGGTATGTACAAGTCTGGGCTACTGGGAAAGCAGCACTGGCCATATATTTGCCAATTAATAAAAGACCAGAGACCAGTACTTGAGAACCTTGCTTCATCCTTATACAGAGAGCAATAACGTAAAAAATAATCTGACAGGTCGGGAGTTGGGTTACGGTAGTTTTGCATTTCTGGACCTTATTCTGGGTACTTTTTAGCAATCATTTTTGGAAACAAAATCCTGAGAGCAAGGGAGAAAACTGAAGGTGACTCAATATGAAAAGTTTTCGTTGAGAGTTGTCTGTTGAATACGGTTTCTCACGTCTAAAGCCTACAAGTCCTAGGTTATGACCCTGTATTGGAAAGTCATGCCATCTGTAAAGCTCTGACAGCTTTTTCCATTTCTTTCCACCTCTTTATCCCTTCCTATGTATACTATTCCTTTCATCAAGCTTACTAGTGAATAGGAGGATGAGTAAAGAAGTGTCAAAGCTTGTACAGTTCTTTCCACTGTGCACTGCACAGCACTCCTACCATAACTCCCCAGAGAGCACAACAGAGAAATGCAGTTCCTCAAACATAGATAAATGAGGATGATTATTGCCAAAGAAGATATAAATGCTTAAAACTTTTAAAATTATTTCCCTGTGTGGATTCCATTAGTGACCAATGAAGATGCCAAGGCTTACTAAAGTGCCATAGCATTAAAAAAGCATGGACTAGAATACACTGGAATAGAAATATCTTGCTTCGTCTTTGAAGTAGTGTTAGCCAGCTGACATGGGGTGTCCACGTGAAGATTAAGTGTGAACTAGTTAGTGAGCTGGAAATAGACCATCCTTTAGGTGAATTCAGTCTCTCTGACAGAGCACATTTGTTTTGTAGCTGCTTACACTATTTGCAATTCATATTATGGGCCAGTGCAAATTGTAAAGCACATCTTGTACAATCAAGCTGTAATCAAAATTCACTTCCACAGACAATCCAAGCATTTCAACTAAGAATATGCTTTTTGGAGTGTTCTTGATAGTAAATTCTAAGCATTAAATTACTACAGCAAGCTTTCATAAAATGGTGTTGATTATGTTTGTACTCTAATTTAATTACTATTCATAGGAAGTATTTATTGCTATTTGCTCAGCTATGATATCCAATCATTTCACACTGTTATACTTTTTACTTTGCATTTTATAATTTGGCAAGGCTAGCAGGATTAAGTAGTCCAACCAACAAGGAGATACATGTACTCTACATTTCTGTATCGCAGAGGCATTAAAAAAGAATTAATACAAAGAGGCAATAAAGGAAGAGACCTTTGTGTGTAAAAGAATGTAAGACACTTTCATGACTTCGTATTATAATATTATACTGATTTTGAAAATGAAATATTTCAATGAAATAAGTGACAAGACTCAGCTGTCTTGTACTGCAAGATCCTGCACTGAACCACTTTTGTAAATGGGTATATTGTCATTATACATAACTATTTTAAACCTCATACTCATTTCAAGAATATTGCTTCACTTAGTCTCAGACATGTACTCAAAGCAACAATTTTTCACCCATATCATAAGTTCTCAGTCTAATACATTCTGTGGGTTGTAACCAGCTTTTTTTTGGTATTTTAATGCACAGCATCAGTCATAACAGTTTGATTTGGAATTCGAACAGGAGCCACAGATTCCCAAAGGGATTTCATTGTTGGTTAATATTAATGTTCCCTTAAAATGAAGCAATACCCAGCTATCTTCGCATTTATTCAGTGTGAAAGCCTTCCAAAAGATAGGTTATGCTGATGTGAGGCTACATCTTTTTGTCCTTAGGGTTTGGAGGCTGAACCTTAGAGCTGCCAGACAGATTTGGGAAATTTGATCTCACTGCTTAAGGCTGTGAGCCACAGGATGCTCATCACCCGAGCCAGCAGGAACTCACCTACACAGGTCAGCTGGTAGGAGCCCATGTGAATGAGAACACTGATCATTAATGTCACCCCAGAGATGTGAGGGTCTTCCTCGCTGATGGAAATAGATTGCACTAGCACCATAGCATATTTTACTGATAGGAGAACTGAGATCTGTAGTGTGTCACGGGAGCAGCGGAGCTGGTTTAAATAAAATACAGTGGAGTCTGATTATTTGGTAAAATAGCTACTGAAATAAACCACAAAGATGTCACATGCTCTGGATGTCAGAATAAATTTAAAGCAAATCAGACTGATTCGTGAGTTGCACATACTTTAAAAAAAGTTCAAATTGAAAATTTTTACCTCATATAGCAGTTTGTAAAAGTGATAGGTGAGCACGGCAAGAGCAAAGGAGTTTTGATATCAGGTGATCTGTTGCTTGATTGTATTATGACTAAAGTTCAAATAACATTTTAAACTGATCAGATCAGTTCAAAGATCTACTTCCATATAAAAGAAACAGAAAGAGACTGGATTCAGGGGTGACATATCTACACAGGACCTTTCTTCTGATATTATTCTGGGTGCTTTTTCAGGAACATACGACCACATTAAGAAGAAAAACAGATAACAGATTTTGTTTTCCCTTCTGAGAATCACAATGACAAGGAATTCTCCTACTGAAAACTATAAATACATTTGGGGTGACCTAGAGGACATAATAAGACATACAAGTGTCTGCATCCAGTCAGCCAACATCAGTTTGACTGAGGAACCAACACAGAATACCACGGAGGGTTCAGTGAAATACAGTCACAACCTGTATATTTCTCACCATCCAACAATGTTTCCAGAAGAGTAGCATATGCAGAGAAGGAGGAGAAATAAAGACAGTTCATTAACAAACAGATGATACTCTCTTAGATATTCTATGATTAAGGTGTTGTGGTTTAATCACAGCCACCAATCAAGCCTCACTCAGTTGCTTTCTCACTCTCCCAGCAGTAGGATCAGTGAAAGAACTGGAAAAGTAAAAGTGAGAACACTCATGGGTTGAGCTAAAGATTGTTCAATAGGTAAAAGAAAAGCTGCACACCCAAGCAAAGTTAAACAAGGGATTAATTCACCAGTTCCTATGGGCAGGAGGTGTTCAGACATCTCCAAGAGAGCAGGGACTCATCACGTGTAATGGTGACATGGGGAAACAAACACCATCTCTCCAAATGTCCCCTCTTTCCTCCCTCTTTTCCCCCCTTTTTATACTAAGCATGATGTCACACAGGCTGGAATATCCCCTTGGTCAGTTTGAGTCACCTCTCCTGGCTGTGTCTCCTCCCAGCCTCCCATGTACACGCTTCCTCAGCAGCATGGCAGTAGGAAAAGCAGAAGAGACCTCAGCTCTGTGTAAGCCCTGCTGAGCAGTAGCAAAAATATCTCTCTATGATCAACCCAGTGCTCAGGACAAACCCAAAACACATCCCCACACTAACCACTGTGAAAAAAGTAACTCTACTCCCGGCACAACCAGCACGTAAGGCCACAGGCACAGAGAAGTTTATGCCATTATTATTTTACATACTTGGGTAATATAAAAGCAATGACACATCAAAATTTTGTTTCCAGTTGTCCTGCAGCTGTAAACACAGAGGAATGCCAGCCAATTGCTTCAAGAATGTCATGTTTCACTTAAGAAGAGCATAGATTAAAACAAAGATTGCATACAGATATTATAAATACTATACATTCCAGTGAAGTATCTCCTAGCCATTAAAAAAAAAAAATCATACCAAAGGACTCTATGAAGCTTAAAGAAAACCTCATCATGTTTTCTGAATTTCTGGATGATATATTTAGTTATATCTGTGAACAAAATCATAGAAAACTCAATTGTAGACAAGAACTGCAATATTAAACGCAGCATTTTGCCTTTCACCTTCCAAGATGAGCATTTTCTCCACTTTACATAGTGCCATCTGTGTAGAATATGGAACAATTCCAAAACTTGAGATTTTCTGCCCAAAAGGCAGGTAGAAATTTAATTTGTAGATCAGAGTTAAGTGCTAGGTTAATTCTTCTGAGTACTCATGTTCAAAATGTACACCAGAGCATCCAGTGGGGATCTGCATATTTGTTAAATCCATCTATTCACACACACAAGACCTGCAAATGCAAGACATATAGTGACTAATCTTGAACCTAACTGTCTTGTTAAAGGACTCTCCTTGCTTGTCATGTGTATTATTAAAACAGAATTTTATTTAGTAGTCAATCTTTTATACATTGACTGGTCTTGGCTGGACTATGCATTTGAATTCCAGTAATAGTAATTTCATAATGGAAATACCTAGCAGCACAATGATCAGGTAAGCAGGTTGCTGAAGATGTATGAACAACTTTAAACTATAATTGTTCAGAATGTGCTAAGCTTTATTGGCCATTTACAGTACTACCTACCTTTGTCAGGTATTTTATGGCATAATTTCTTTCTCCCAAATGACTTCTTTCAATTAAGTGCTACCGTTGTGAAGATTTTTTTCTGGACCTTACTGCTTCTACAGTAAAATTATCTCATAGTGATGGATACAAAGTTGGCACTCTGGGAATATTATCAGTACAAAAACTGGCCAATAACTTCTATTATATCAACAACTTGAATATACGCAACTGTACCAGATCGCACCACATGTGCTGTGTAGAAGTAAGGATCCATTCATGTTGTTCCACTTGATCACATGACTTGCCCTGATGAAAATCAGTGAGGGTTTCAGTTCATTGGGTTCTTTTACGGCAGTCTCCAAAATTCTTTCAAAGCAGTAATGTAGTTTCTCACTTTTAAATTAACATTAAAGAATAGAGAAGGCTCAATTTTATTGCAGCATCATAAAAATAGGTTCTGTTGTAAGTCATCTGAAAAAGCCCAGAAAATGGCCATCTCATTCATCTTTTGCATTCTTCGGAGTTTATATTTATTTATATTCTTAGGACTACAAAGGGCATTTTCATTGCCCTAGGGACATACACAAACTGTCTACAGTAGGTTTCCCTGAGTACTTAACTATTAAAGAGTTACTATTGGAGTCTCACTCAAAGAGTGACTTTTCAGGAGAAAACTGGGTGCGGTCTCTTGGAGTCGACAGTGCTTGTGCTGTCTAGGCTGGTATGATTTCCCCTAGGAGTAGAAGAAGGAACAGCTATACCTCAGTATCCTCTTTCCTGGGCAATCCTATATGCTATCTGTTTATATTGTCATAGCAAAACACAAGTCCAGGCTGGTGGTCAGGTATGTCACCTAATTCATACTCAACAGGAATCACACAATGCCTACACTTTTGCAGTCACACTCAAGAAAAAAGAAGGAATGGTGCTGACCAGAAGCAAGTAAGTAACAGGTGGAGAATTCTTCACGGTTTTGTTAGGAAGGAGCCATACTAGCTAATCTATTTTAATGTTGTTGTTATTATTGAAACAAAGTAGCAGCTTCACTCATTCCCATCTTTGTGAAGTTTACTGCTCACACAAAATTGCACAAAAAGCCACTAGTTATAACTTCTATCAGTTAACAATTTTCAACTGAATTTGTAAAAAAACCAACTCAGAAACAATAGGGATTTGGGGATTTGAAAGAAAAAAGCATTTACTGAAACACTCTACAAAGACCTTGCTGAGAATGTCAGCTGGTAGGGCACAGCAGTGACCACTAGTTTTATGTCTGCTTTGCTAAATGGATTTCGTTATAATACATTTCTCCTCTATGCAATTCCTAGAAGATGACCTGAGTGTTCCTTTTTTTGAGATTTACCTTTCTGAATAAAATAATGTTCATAATAACAGAGGCTCTCCTATTAAGAAAATGTGAATTTATATTTATTAGGACAAGCTGAAAAATTGATTTCTTATGTATTAGCCAAAACCCCTAACAAGAGAATGTGTCTCTAAGGCAAATCCCTTCAGCAAACTAAACCAAGTTTTCTGCAAATTCTCATTGCTGTTACTATTAGCAACACAGCAAACAATTTCAATGGCATATCAGTTTATTCAAAAACAGGCTAGAGGTGTAGTTGTATATTTATCTAGCTTGCTATATATCCATCAAAAGGGGAAAGGGGAAATACTGTTGATAAACTTTTACTCAGTTCCATTAAATGAGACACTCTTCCATGTTTTGTTTTAGCATATTGCTCCTCTACCCTTCCTCTCCTCAGTAAGAAAGTTTAACCTTCCTTGAGCTGCATTTCTTTTACAGTTTCCAATTCATTCACCACATACCTCATAACATAATTTATTTGGGATTATGTTAATGGCACCTGATGTGACATTATCCCATTGTGCAAACTATTACTGCTAAATAAAGTATGGCCAGCTGGCCCTGCTTGTCCAAACTGCCAGGCCATTCTTTAATTTGTTTTTTGCTGTTCTACCTACAATTCACACCCCTGGCAGAGGAGGGAAGTGCTCAGCAATATGGCTTGGGCCAGTCTGTAGTACCCGGACATGAAGTCTGAAGTTATTCCTTGGACTTGTTCTTACAGTAGTAGAGGTATAGCCATAGTGGCTCAGAGTCTCTTTAACTTTAGCAAAGATATATTTAACTTTGTCATGCCTGGGCTTGCAAGGAGGACATGTGCTGCTAAAATAATGCCTAAGTATTCCCAAAGTCCATGATGTAGGTGCTCTTAAGGACTTTGAGGGATTTGGTTGAGTCAGTCACCTTAAGAAGAGGGAGATATCACAAAGAGGAGGAATTTGGCTAAAATTTTGGGCTAGGAAGATTTTCAGTTACAGTCTAAAAAGTTTATATTTGAGAGCACTGGGAATATTTATCATTACACAGGCAAGATACTTGCCAGTTGCAAAACTTGAATCAGTATTGTAGATATAAACACTGAAGTTTATATCAAGCAAAAATGATGGATTCCCATCATTCATTTTTCAAGTTAACAAGAAACTACATCCGCTACACAAGATTTTAAAGGCTGGTACTTAATGCATAAACCTGTATGTGTCTCTGGCAGGATTTTCAAAGCTGGTCATACCTTGTGGTCTGTGACTCATTGCATAGGAAATGAAGGACCAGACCCCGGAGCAAAATTAAGTTATTTGGTCATATGTGCATTTCTTGAAATCGTCATCAGAACTCCTTCTTTAAACAGTGGAGACAGGCAAATATCTAACACAGCTAAGCCCTTACCTTAGAGGGAAATGAACCAGCTTCTTGCCAAGTCCATCAGAAACCTCTACATGGCTGCTGCTTTTAAGCAGTCTGAATCTTACCTGTAAAGTTCTCCTCGTTCTTCTGAGCTCAGCTTCTAGTAGGACCTAGTTGAAGATAAAAAGCAGTTTCACAGATTTGTTATTAAGCCTTTCCTTTATAATAAGAGGTAGTATGGAAGTGTGCAGAGCTAAAAGAGATAGATTACTGATGTAGAGCTCAAATGCAAAATGCCTGAGTAACACACTCTGTCAAAAAGCTCCCTAATGCCATCATCTATTCCAGCAAAACTCAAATGCGAAGGAGAACTGAGGTGAAGGGAACTATTTTTTACAAGTAGTAATTTTAAATTCAAGGAAGACATGAGGAATACTGTTACCCTGATAGTTCAATCCAAATCAGAAATCATATTGTGAATTCTAGAACAAGTAAGAGCTCAGAATTGATGCTTTTAGCAGCAGTGATATTTATAAATGATCATAACAGTACATGTGCAGAAAAAGGGAATGTGACCATGCATGCTTCAATAAGAAGGACCAATTATTCCTCCTTGGTTTTCAAGGTACAGGCAGGACACTGTGACTACACTTTCAGAGGCAGACATAGTTGTGTCAATGTTATGCTCCTAAAACAAGTGCTCAGACATTTACAGCTTGAATGCATTTGGAACAGAAGCTGGCTCAGAGCATACAAACCTGACCTCTATGCCAAATACCCCAATGTAAATACTAACCCAGGACTCCACAGGCTGTACTATGTGAGTTGCAGGTAAAATTTAAGTTGTTGATTTTGACTAAAAGAGCCATAAATTAGTTTAAGACCTCACGGAATCCCTGCTCACCAGCCCAGATAAATAAACAACCAACAGCCTGTTCAACAGGCAGTCTTTGAATTGACTTTATTTTCAAATAAAAAGCGTTAACCCTTGATTGGGCCAGGAAAGGGCAAAGCCTGCTGTTCCTGATAGTCCTTGTAAGACTTATTTCACATGCAGACTGCATCTAAGAGACTACTTTTATCTTTCAGCTTGGAATTATTCTAGTTGATCCCTGGTACTCTAATGATTTTTTAAGCAAACAGCAGTAAGGCAGCTGCTTTTGTAGATCCTCATGTACTGTTGTAAAAATCCTCCATCTTCTCCATCACTATTCACCTCTCCATGAAACAAAAGACTCTTCAACAGCCGTATGTCTTCTGATTTCCTGAGATAAGGCAAAAATTGCTTGAGTAATCCAGGAGCAGAGACAGGCTATAAATAAAGCACTGCCATAATTTTTATCAAGGCAGTATAGTCAGAATAAGCAGAGAAATCCCCAGTAGATGCTACTTGAGTTTTTCAACTGTCCAGGTGACAATGAGGCACTTTTTATGTTTCACTGTTCTTCTCTGGAAGAAGATCTTGGCTCAGGAAACAATTACTTTCATCCTCAAGATCACCTCCTTGGAAAACACCTGTGTGAAAAAACCTTTGATAAAGTCTGCATTTTCAAGAATTAAAGCATTAAAAAAATATGCACACAATATGTCTGCATAGGCAGCTTGCCTTTGCCTGAAGTGTTTTGCTAACCTCTAAACACACTTAAGGTGGCTATGACTGCTCCAAGCTACAAATGAGTCAACATGAACTGGTTAAATACCAAATCAATGTTAGATAAAGAAACTTAATATGATTTTTTTAATTCTCCTTCTTCTATCCTAATTCTGAGACTGCTTTTCCTTAATTCCAGTAACACTTTTTCATTTTTCCCACTTCAAATTTTGCAATATTTGAAGACATGAGAGGAAACAACATACTATGATAAGCATATACTATGACTGAATTTAACCTGGAGAAATATATGTCAAAGTAGTCCTCCTTTAGAAGAAAAAAAAGAAAAACTTGCACATAATGTTTCTTTTAAAACCATTATTTCTGTACCAATAGGTACAGAGATAGGAGCACAGGAATTACATACTGACAGCTAACCACTAGGCACCATTACCTGCAACAAGCAATCAGCTTGTACAAGCCATACATAGAAATCAGATCCTCCAAATTAAATGTTCAAGATCCTTAAATAGATATCAGCAAATATAAAGAATAAATGGCAGCAGTCCAAAAAACGCAAGCTGCCAAATAACAAGCATAGCTAGGTTAACAAGTAAAAATGAAAAAGAGACTCCTGGAGCAAATCTAGAAGCAGGAAATCCAAAGAATCATAGAATTATCAAGGTTGGAAAACACCTTTAAGATCATTGAATCCAACTGTTAATCAGCACCACCATGTTCACCACTAAACCCCAAGGGCCACATCCACACTTGAACTTTCTGAAGACTTTTGACACATCCACTTTTTGAACATTTCCAGAGATAGTGGCTCCACCATTTCCATGAGCAGCCTGTTCCAATTCTTGACCACATATTCAGTGAAGAGATGTTTCTAATATCCTGTCTAAACCTCCCTGGTCCATCTTGAGGCCACATCCTCCTGTCCTGCTGCTTGTTATCTGGGAAAAAGAGATGGAGCTCCACCTCACTTCACCCTCCTTTCAGACAGTTATAGAGAGCAATTAGGTCTCCCTGCTTGAGCCTCCTTTTCTCCAGAGTAAACATTTCTAGCTCCTTTAGCTGTTCTTCATAGGACTTGTGCTCCAGACCCTTCACCAGCTTCATTGCCCTTCTCTGGACATGCTCCAGCACCTCAGTGTCTTTGTTGTAGTGGGGGAGTCCAAAACTGAACACAGGATTGGAGATGTGGCCTCACAAGTGCTGAGTACAGGGGGACGATCACTGCCCTTGCTGATACAGACCAGGATGCCATTGGCCTTCTTGGCCACCTGGGAACACTGCTGGCTCATGTTCAGGCAGCTGTTCACCAGCACCTCCAGGTTCTTTTCCAATGGGCAACTTTCCATCCACTCATCCCCCAGCCTCCCAGCCTGTAGGGCTACCTGGGGATGTTGTGATCCAAATGTAGAATGCAGCACTTTGCCTCACACAATTGGCCTTGGCCCATCAATCCAGCCTGTCCACGTCCCTCTGCGGAGCCTTCCTGCCCTCCACAGGTCAATACCTCTGCCCACCTTGATAATGTTTGCAAAATTCCTAAGGCTGCACTTGATCCTCTTGTCCAGGTCATCAATAAAGATGCTAAATAAAGCTGGCCCAAACGCAAATATAAAGAGAGAAAATAAAAACTTCAAGAACCATTTCCCTTCAACCCACTGCTTTTGAGCAGCAAATTAACTTTGCTTTAATCCTACCATCCCAAGACACAGTATTCAGCCTCTAAAGGATCTGAGGATTTTTGCCAACTCCCTTGAGTACTCAAATTGCCTCAAGGAAAGTGAAGGGATAGCAAGCCTTTTGAAGGAGAAATGGTCATTACAATTAAAAATTTTTCCCGTGATGGGTCTGTGCATATTGTGGGAACCCAAAGGGATCTCCCATCCATGGCCCTACAGACCCTGTGTGGGTAGTCTCAGAGAAAAGCTCACAAAGTAGATCAGAAGAGGGTTGTTGTGGATAGAGAAATCCCTGGAGAGAGCACACCCCAGGTCCCATAGAGAGTTACTATGCCAGGAGAGATGAGATCCTTGAAAAAATTATTCTAACAAACAGGTAATTTTTCAGCTGATGTAAGTGAAGACCTAGCAAGGTCCCTAATTAGTCCAATAAAGAGAAGACACAAACCAAAGTCTTGTTTCATGTCAGCCGGATGATGCATTATTCACAAAGGAGAGTTAGCATGGTTTATATCAATATTTCTGTGGTTTCTACTTAAATAAGAAGTTGCTTTTTCTGAGCCAAGGCATTGTGTTCCTACTCCTGTTCTTCCTTATTATTTTTGGTGGCTTTTGAATAATTGTTCTTTTTGTAAAAAAATAATTATTTGTCACAAGAGGTGCTATATTCTGTAATTGATAGCACACACCCCAACAGGGAAAAGTAAGCAAAGCAACCTTTTTGTGTGTGGAAAAAAAATTATCTTAATTCACAATAGTATAAAACGCAGTCATTCTCCCACCCCATAGTCAAGTAGGAAGAAACAATGAAATATAAATGTTTCTAAGATGTAACATCTGTTTTGTGTATATAATCCATAAAAGATTTCCTAATGCCCTTAAAGGAGACCTAAATCTTCTCCAAATTTGAGTCCTCCATAAATCCTCCATTTCTTAATCTAAATGCCATCTTCTTATAATGGATTGATTTCAATAAGAATTTCCATGCTTCTTGGACTAGGACAGGAGGACGTAAAACAAGGCAAGAGGAAAGGGGAAATTGAAAAATAGAAAGAGAAGAAAATTAATTTGTGTTTATGTCCTGTATTTTTTTAGTTTAACAAAAAAGTATTGTAGATGCATGATGGTTTTTAATATATTCATATGGCTTTCCCAAGAGATTCAACTATTGTTCTAGTATTTTATGCAAAAGTTTCCGCCATGCTGGAAGGCATGAACCACAAAGACAATAAGCCATGTTAGCTCATATCATCTGAAGTAACTATCACTGGATCCAGCCTCACCCTGACATTACACCTTGAGGAGTGAATTTACCCCATGCAAGGTAAATGCAAACCTCATTTGAATGGTGGAATTTCCCACCAAATTTTCAAAATGAAGGCACCATGGTATGAGAACATATTTCAAGATCAGAATCTGTTTAATTATTTATCTCAGAACTCTGTATGCCTTAAAGTAGGTTAGTTTTTTCTCTCTGGATAAGGCTAAACAAGATATTATCCTACAAAGTGAGAAACATTATTAAAGCTCCTGTTACTTGAATTAGGCTTAAATGAGCTCTCAACCACTGAATTATGTTAGTGATATCATGAATATTCCCCCCAAAACAATGCTAACTACAGGTTTTTCAAACATGGAATACTGTTCAGATTGCAGGGAGGAGTTCACCTGCACACAGATCTACTTCCAATAGGTCTGTAAACAGAATTTGGGTAGTAAACCATTAAGTACCTTTTGGGATGAAAGGCAGCTAGTAAAGAAGAATCAGAAACAGCAAGAGTCTTTCAAGTGATAGCATTTGCTTGCTAATAATAATTTTTAACCCCCCCCTCAATATTCTATATCTCTTCTTTTGCCTACTAAAGAAGTAAACTGCATAACAGGCAGGTCTTTGGAGACTAGGAGCAGGAATACATGCACCAAACAGAGGAGCAGTGACTTGAATTTCAACTTCATTTTATGCTATTTCCATGGGAGAAATTGCTAATGGATACACACTGGTGGATACCTCCGCTCTGTCCCTTCCAATGTCTAAGGCATGACCCAGAAGAAAATCCTTGTAGGTAGTGGCAGTACAGTGTGGAAATGGCTTTCCCTAAGGAAAATTCACTAACAAAAGGCCCCTCTAGATGTGTTGCTAGAGGGATGACAACGTATGCCATCATGGAAGAAGCCTCTAATGAGAGCAAATTATGCTTTACACAAAAAGAAAAGTGAATCTCAGGTCTTTACCTTGTCTTTGCAGTTTCATACATCCATTCAGGCCCACCAGACTGGTCATGAAATAATAGCAGTTAAAAACATTTCTGTTAAAACAACCAGAGGAAATTTCAGAGTGACTGTTACTCCTCCACATTGTAAAGAACAGTTATACTATTGGTAGTGAAGGCATTTCTTAGATTTTCCTTCAGTATGTTTGCATAAGCAACATGAAATCATAACCAACACTTTGGAAAGCCTTGTATTTTATTCATTGGAAAATAACATACTGGTCTGTTTTCTCTAAATGTGTAGTAATTCAAAAAGCCATTTAAGCTTTATTTCTCTACACAAACTTTGCTGTGATGAATGATTATCTCTGTTCAGGCACTACAGAGCAAGAATGTTATGCAGCTGGCTTTCACCTCAACTTTTTGCCAAATTGTAAAGACCACATACCAAGAAATCCATGGGAAGGCTTTAGTGTCAGCATGAAATGTCTCTTATATTGCAGTCTTGCATTTTGATGGAGGGTATGTGAAGCAATCCCAATTTTTTCTAACTTTTTTAGACTCTGCATGTGTTGAAATCTCACAGTATTTGTGAATTTCAAAGTAAGCTTTGAAAAATGAGTAATGGGTACATTTTGGTGTCACACCCTGCCCATTCCTTTGAGACACGTACCTTTTTGTCTGGCTAGTTTTTGCTCTCCACCCAAAAAGTCTGCTGTTGCTAAGATCATAGTAATTGCATGTCAGTAACAGTATATTTCAACTTAATTGATCAGAACATGGGAACAAATTCTGTGGGTCTGGCAAAACAGTTCACTTTGACTCTTTAAAAAGCAGCCTTATTAAAGCTTGCACAGAAATCATGTTGGAAAATTTGAAATTTGCTATTCACATTGTGTTTTTATTAATAAACTGCAACTTTTTCATTACTTAAGCTTTCTGTGTAAAATTATGCTAAATCAAAAGACTTTTTCATTTTCACCCTTTAATTTTTAATAAAATGGAATAATTTGGCATTTTTAAAGGTACATTGCTTCATTTAAAAATTAATAAGTTCAAATTTATCCAATTAAAATACTCTAGAGTGTCTTTGTCTTGCAATTGTCAGTGAAAGAGATCTAAGAATGAGATAAAACTTCCTCTTTATAAAATGTATTGATTCAGGCTCTGCACTAGTCTCACTAGTACTCCATACCTTCAAGCTCAGAGGTGATTTATACTCCTGTCTTCCACAGCATGGCCTAAATCTGCTTGCCTTTGCCTAAAAAGCAGGAGGTAAATCAAATTTCTTGTGTCTTCTTCAGAAATCTGTGCTCTAGGAGGATGTACTGGTGTACTACCAAGCTCTCAGAAAACACTGGGTGGGGATGGAGCTGGAGGACCTCAAAGTATGAAATGAAATCAAGGGAAATGGAAACATTCCAATAAGTTAAATTTGCACAAAATCTCCCATAATTATGTTACTTTGGCTGTCCAGTTCTTCCATACAAACCTTTTAGCAGTGAGTACATCGGGGTGGCTGCCACTTACTTCCCAGCACTTCAGCACAGATTGTTTTCCTGCCTTGTTGAGTAATTTTTAGTCTAGAAAAGCCCAAGTCCCATGAAATGCTCTGCCCACATGAGGGACTGTGGAACCTTTGGCTGCCCAGCAGCGTTTCATTCACACGTCAGTAGCTAAAGCTGCCATTCAACAAGCACTCTGTGTAATGCTCCGAGGCTCTGTGGCTCCCACTCACTCCATTTCCTTGCAGGAAGGAGTGCCAGAAATAATATTTCAGCTAGCAAAATGGAATTTTTCAACTCAAAGATTTATGAAATCCAAGTGCTTCAGGATTACTTGCTTTCTTTTCTGTCTCTGGGCAGATAATTTTTGTCCCCCAAAAGTAGTCATAGTCTGTGTCACGACCACTGGTACAAGGACATTCTTTTCAGCAACTTTATTTTATTTAAGTCAATTAATCAACCTGCTCAGTTTAAATTAAAAGAAAAAAAAAATCTGCAAAGCAACCTGAAAAACTGAAGAAAGCCCGTTCAAATTTAGGTATTTTGTGACTTCTAATGCAAACCTTGTACTCCTGATCTATGAAATCTTTCTGTTCCTCCCAGGCAATCCCAGTAACAGCTGTGATCCTTGGGCATAGGTAGCTGCAGAGTGCTGCGAAGACAAATACATGATCTCAACTGGCTTTTCACCCCACCGGCTTGGAGAAATGGGCAGGCTGCCAAAGTGATTTCTTCTGTAAATAAAAAAGGGCTCCTTGTCTTGTGCTGTGACTTCACACTGGACACAGCGGATTTAGGGGAATGTCAGTGGTCTTGGTAGCTTTTCCAAGAAAGAAAGGAATAAAAAAAAGTGTTCTTTCCCCCACACCTATGCGTACACTAAAGCTAGTTTTCCATAATTCTTGGAATATTGGGGAAGTTCCAGACGGCTGAAACGAAAAATTATGCTGTGACAATATCTTAAACGGATTAATGAAAACTGAGTCCACAATAAGGCTGTCAGCAGGACTTCAGTTCATGGTAAAAAGAAACAGGAAAAGAGAGAGAACTTGATTAATACCACATTAAAGGAGCATAATGTAATTAATACCAATTGCCCTAGATTTATGGAAAATAGACTCTGTCAAAGAAAATTTCTTCTCTTTTTTGATGAGGTTACATATCTGACTCATGAAAGTAATAGTGATAATGTAATATACTTAGATTTCTGCAAGGCATTTGACTTAGTACCACATAATATTTTGATCAGGAAACTCAAATGATGTAAAATCAATACAGCAGATACAACATTACATTAATTAAGAGCTGACTAACTGATAGGTTTCAAAATGTAATTGTAAACAGGTACCCACTTTCATACGGGAGTGTTACTGATGAAGACTGCACTACACAGACTGCATTTTGGACCACTCAGGAGCCTGGTAGGGAAAAAAATAGAAAAGAGCTAAAAATCATTGCTGATCGAATTTGCAGATGACAAGAAGATTGGTTCTCTGAGAAATAATGAAGAGGAAAGGTCAGAGACATAGAGCAACCTGAATCTCCTAGTAAAATAGATGGAAGTAAAGGATATATGCTCTAGTACAGCATGCACATAAAGATTTAGAAACAAAGACAATAAGCTTTATAGATTTATGCCGTTTTTACTCTTTTCCAAGTGTTAAATTTCACATTTTAATTAGACCATTTAAACGTGACATTGGATGGTCTAAGCCACAATTTAGTATATACAAGTGAGAGACATGAGTTCTGGAGGCATCGGGTATCAGCAATACCCTTTGCATGACTTAAGGTTGTTTAAATATAATTTGATTTTTACATAAATTTGTTAAACTTTTAACTTCCTTGGGAGTAGAGGGAGAAAAACACCTTCCCATGCAGACACCTTGTTTGTTCAGAAGTTAACTTTAAACTGGAACTGCCAGCTACAGAAAAACATAATGCTATAAGAAGACACAGTTCTCAGCCAGATGTAAACCAATTTACTGGAAATTGAAAAGGATTGGGTTATAAAAAGTTACCAAAAAAACCTGATTAGGGTTGTGCATCAGGGTAGAAATAAGGAGGTAATTATTAAAACATTCAGAGGTTATTTACAATAAACATTCAGGAAACTGATGGAAAAGGATTCAGTTGAATAAGCTTCAACTCTGAGGAAAAGGTGGTCAAGATATGAAATAATAAGAAAGTTATGCTGCTTCCTAGTCCTATCAAACATGTGACAAAACCAGATCATTAGCAACAGAAAATGACTTTGAGATTACTTTTTATTCTCTTTGCTGCCTAATGTGATGGACTAATTAGTGGAAGTGATCAGAAATTCCCTGTAGGCCACCTCCAGGGAGACACTCACTTTCTGTAGTCTCTCACAGGGCTAGAGAAAGGCTGTCAGACCCATCACCTCCTGGTTTGCACACTAAGTTTGCAACATCCTGCCTGTCCAGCTGAGGGACAGCCAAAGTACTGAAAGCTAGAGCAGAGCTGAAATTCCTGAATTGGTTTAAAGCAACTTTCAGAATATAATTTAGACATTATCTGGACAGGCTGGGTCTTTTTCTTTATTTTCTTCCCCCTTTCACTCCAAACAAAAATATTATGTGGCTTGGTTTCATAGAGAAACAGGAAATTGGAGTTTTCCACAACAAATTTAACCCCAAATTCCACAGCTCCAGTGCCACTTTAGAGTGAACTCATGGCTTTTTGTAGTACAATCAAAGATATTCCATTGGTTAGTTTCTAATGTTATCCTAATCCTGCTGCTGTTACATAGTATAAGTGACTGCACTTCCTGAAACAGACTTTATCTGAGCAGACTAAACAGTTAAAACCGAATTATCATAACCCTATCCCTATTTTGTCCTCAATAAGCACAGATAAATGTTATAATAGGACCCCACATTAATATGTCAGATTGTTTACTTTTTAAAGAGTTGTAGGACTTTCTTACACTGAAAAGTACTCATTGCAGTAGAGATCTTTTAAAAATAAATCACTGCCTGCTACCAGAGGTAATTCAGGTACAGTTTTTCATAATCATTGTCGGGATGAAGAAGACATTTTCAGCTCTTACCTAGCATGCCATTCTGTGCCTGCAGAATGTGGGAGAGAGTGAGGAGTGGTAAAATGAAGATCTTGGCAGCTGAGTACATTCAAACTGAAATTTTCTGGGAACTCCCAAGGCACAGATATATATCTCTGGATTCTAGGAGACACGCATCAACTATGTACTTTTGCAGCGAGAGTCACTGTGTTGTTATTCCAGAAATTTTCAGAGTTTCTTTGTCAGGCCTTTTATTAAAGAAAATGGCCGAATCTTGTATTTCAGGTTGCCAGCTAACTCGGGGAAACAACATTGTATGAGTTTACATTTGGTTCATATTTTTAAAACCTGTCCACAAGTGTTAGGAAAGGAAGCCTACTAGTTTATTTTTCAAGGAAGGAAGAGGTGCTTGAATGAAGTTTGTTCAGATTTAACTCTGTGAATGTAGAAAACGGAGGCATTTTCTAGGATGCAGTTGAATCATAGTCCTAGTATACCTTGAAAATACGCCTTCCTAGTCTTGCTGACTTCTGCCACCTTCTCATCTGAAGGAGTATCCGGTCCAGAATGAGACATGGTATTTAACAGCCTGAAACACCAAAACATAAATGTTCAAACAGATTGGCTGCTTTCGTGGTGCTTTTTCTTTGAGATCATCTATTGCTGTTTTGATTAATAGATACTTTCATACATAACTTAATACTAACCTCTCTATCTTAGAATTAGAATAATCCTTATAAATATGCAACTGAAACTGTTATGAAATTTCCAGTAGTGTCATTACAGATGTTTTATTTGACTGAGGGGATAGTTCAAACTAGCTTTGCTGCTGAAGAAAATATTAATGCAACTACGACTTACATACAGAACAAAATTCTGAAGAACCTAGAAAAATAAGTATTTTAAAGACAGATTGCAGAGACTCTCAGGCTCTCAAAGTCAAGTTAATAAAAATGACCTTATATTTCTTTTCTCTGTATGAAAAGAAAAAATCAATCAAGCCTAAAAGATTATGTATGTTGAATATGCATGAAGAAAATGGAGACTCATTATCCTAAGGGACAAAACCTAATCACACACCCTCTGTTGAAAGCTCTGATGGTCTACTGGGAACCCAGACTTCGCATATGTAGCACTTGCAAACCTCTGGAGCCTAAGCTGTGTCTAGAAGTCCTTAAATCCCTGTGGCATATTCCCAAAGAACACATCCTCTGTCTTGCACATCTCCTGAGATCAAGGACTTAAGATGCAGTTGCACATCCCATGGCAAAATATCAACTTGTCAGATTCTTCTCACGTGCCAGAAGTAGGAGCCTTCCATCCCTGCATTTTAGCCCTTTAGTAGATATGCATGCATTGGAAGAAAGTGAGGCACAGCTCATTTCACTTAAAGGACAAATTATAAGTTGTTACTGATGATTACAAATCTGCCAAGGGTAGGATCCCACCCATTCAATGTGCAGTACTTCACACAGATGTGATCCGTCTCTGGAAATCTCACAAGCAGCTGCCTCCCCCAGTGACTGGAGAGGGATTCAAAGCATCTCTGTTAGGGGCTTCAAAAGACATCAGACAGTTAAGCACCTGGATAAGGCGGGCTGAATCCACCCTTTATACCTGAAAACTGCCCTTCCCCTTATCTCGTTCTTCCCTCAGGATCTGTTTGTATTCAGTTTCCCTTCCACACTGCTGAGTTTCTGGAGCAGATATTTCTTCTTCAGCCCAAGCTGCTAGAAATGGTTCATTACCATTTTTTATAACCTTGTGGTTCCTCTCCCAGGTGACATCTTTTTTTGTGCTGATCTGAAAAAAAGCAGACCCAGGTAGGTGACCATTGCTTAAGTGATCTGCTGCCCATTGTACCAAATCTGAGTAACAGCAACTGGCTCATTGCTTTGAGCAGTTACGCATAAGTGATCCAGGAGTCACATCCATTCCTCTGTTCAGGCCAACATGCAAGAAAAGACAGCAGAAAGGGTCAAAACCAACCTAACCAAAACACAGACGGCAGCATAGACATGACACTCACAAGTCGTCCCTCACCCTCCACATCCTCCTCCTAAAAAACAATTAAAAGCCCCACAAGCACTGCTCATTTAGATTTATTTAGACATGGAAAATTAGGTCATGGTACTCCTTGCCTCTCTCTTCTCCAAGATCTGTAGATACTTTATTGACTTAGTAAAGGCTATCTTTGCAGTGCCTGAGTGCTGGCACAGCTCCTTCCAAGCCCCATCCCTCCTGCCAACATTCCTCTCACAAAAGAAAGGGATGGCAAAGGGCCTTTACAACAGTCCCTCACAACTTCTTCACAGCTTCTGCAGACTCCTACGGAGGTAACTGCTGAGGTACAGACGAATGGAAAACACCTCCAACCATCAACCGGAAAGACCAAGTTACCAGCTTCCATGGTTGCGTGGGCATCACCCACCACTCACCTACTGCCACAGCTGTAACAATGCAGCTCTTTCAGGTAAAGAGGGCTGGATGTCCACCAAAGTATTAAATAAAACCCCAAACCAGAAAAGCTAGTAATGCAGCAGATAGGTAGAAGAAACATGCCTAAAGCTGGTAAAAGCGTTTAATAAATGTGTATGAGCAAAATCTTATTGAGACAGTGCTTTACTAGAGAAGTCACAGTACACAGAGGGTGACTGGAGCTCTGTTACATAAGTTGGTTGCATTACTTGTTTCCAAATACAGCCTGCTATTTTGAATTACATTTTTTAACACAATGCCTATGCAGAGGCTTTCTAACCCCAAGCCTGCCCAAAGTTATTTTTATAGTTTAGCTCAAAACTTCTAAAAATAGAGCACTTCTAATACAAAACCACAGGCTAAACTTTAATAACTGCTATGCTGGTGTGGTCTGAGTAAATTTTATACTGTGATGACTTAAAAATGGAAAATAGCAAAAAGAAGAAGCAGGAGCCCAACTGACTGAAGCATGACACAGGTAGGGGTCTCAGCTTGAAATTCTTCAGGACTGTTTGTGTACACAGTGGAATGCTCCAAGTTTCAGTTATCACATCTTTCTGCAACTTCAACTATTTTTCTACAGCTATTTTCCACTTAAGAAAGCGTTTGGCCTTAGTTATTTAGATCATTGTAAAAACACCTTGCTTTTCTTCATCACAGGCAGTCTTTCAGGAATATAAATAACAGGGTTTGTCCTGCAATCACAAATAAGAATGTCTCTAACAGCTAACGGATCAAAGCTGAGATTGTGCTCTTATTGTTCAGAGAAACTGAAAGTGTGATGAACTGAATCAAGTACCATTTTCAAGGCTTCTCTTCAAGATAAATACTTCAAATTAAAATGAAGTCTGCTGTAAGAAAATGCAGATTTTTTTCTTTTACAGAGCAGTAACTGAACATTTCATGACTTATACAGATTCCATCAGCATTTCTAAAGACAGCAGAAATATTTCTGGAATAAGATAGGTTTCCCAAGAGGTTTGCATCATGAGATGAGTAACCCTTCCAGAAGAAAAACCAAGTATGTAAATAAATATGTGTTTTTAAAAATTGCATTATTCCCATCAGAATCAATTTGAGGCCAACATTTGAAAAATACTGAATACCAGTTGAACTCCCAGGTCAATGTTATTCACATGAGCACAAACAGTTATAATGATGCCTGCAAAACATATGCACAGAATGAACAAGACAAGGATTGCGTGTGAATGAGTTGCTCATATTTGTTGTATAAACACTAAGGAAAGAATAAACACTAAGGAAAGAATAAACACTAAGGAAAGAATCAGCATAGTATTTTAAAAAATAGAAACTAAAGCTTCACAGCTTATTAGAAGGTTAAATAATATGCTGATTCAAGCAACCTGCTATAATTTTCTTCCCCAAACCATGAATCTGAATGATTGTACTGAAGACAACCCCATGTTACGATGCATGGTACTACTACAAAATCCTCTCAGTTCTTTTTTAATCCCTTGTTAAATATCAGTTCTTTAGATGATATTGTCTGAAAACAAAGCTCCTACAAGTGGTTATCCTATGAAATCTTTAAGATGTTTCAAATCAGTTTTTCTAACATTTGGACTGCTGTAACACTGAAGAACATTGAGCCAAGTCAGAGAGAACAGTCGTGTGACTTTTCAGCCCCAACAGAAAGAAAATTACATCTGTAAGTTATGGTGTGCTCTGTGGAGCAACACAGAGAGAGTAAGAATAAGAAGGTTGTATGAACTTAAGCACATCTACTTATCTCAAAGACAGCTTCAACACATCAATATGGTTAAGGTACAAAGTGAAATGAGTAACTATTCTATAAAAAAATCTAAAGTCTTTTTTCCTCAGACACATGTATTTATTTTCTTAGTCCCACAACACATAACACTGTGTTGCTTCCAATGCACTCCATTAAGTGCTCCCAGTTCATGCCTTCATTAATAAGTCTTCTACATATTCAAAAGTGATCTCAAAAAGGAGTGGAGAGCAAGGTGACAGAATCTGCTACATGCTGCTCCTGCCTAACATACACTAGAGATGATAGTACACCCAAACACATTTGTTCTCTAGTGTTTTTCAGGGTGTCTTCTTTAGGGAACCATATCCTGAGAAATCTAGCTGAAGATCTGAAGGCCAATGAAAATCTCTCTCCACCTCTAACACTCAGCATCTGCTGAGGCTGGAGCAGTAAGAGACCTAAAAGTGCCCTGACAAATCGATAGGAGCTCTACAGGTGGGAAAGGAAAGCTGAGGTGAGACAAAGCAGGACAGGAGCATAGGCTGAACAGATACTACACACAAACATTCATGGCTGTGACATCACACACTTGCCAAAAAAGAGCTGGTGAAACTAACACTAATGCTAAAATAATAGCTCACAGAAAAGACAAAGGACTGTACTGTGGCTTCTCCTTATGGTCTGAGGTGCTGAGAACATCTAAGCTGTGTGCAAACTGTGTGCATCTTTCCTACCTTAAGCACACTTCAACTCTAGTTAAGGTGAAATGAATTTCATCTTTACACCAGTATTTTTTGCTTTTGCCAAGAATGAAAAGCTCCGTTTAAGCATAAAGATGTAAGCTAGAGTTCCTCCACACTATCTGCTGCAGTCTGATCTCAATTCCAAACTTGACAGCTTGCCCCTAATTGCCGGTATCATTTTAGAAACATTGTATTTCATGGTGAAACTAATGTAGGCAGGTAGGTAATCAAGCTTTTCAGCAGACCAGGCAATGCTCTCTACTGCTATAAATACTCTTTCAATAGCACGGGCATATCACATGTACATTTAGGTTAAAAGCAAGATTGAAACTGTAGATATCAAAGCTTTATGTTTATTATTTGCAAATATCTCAGTAGTGTTGGATTCAGTTTGAATACACCTGCTAATAGAAACTTAACAATACTAACCTATATCTAATGTTTAATTGAGTGAATGCCTTTGAGCCTGTTCCAGACAACAATACTGAGGCTGTGCAGTGTGTGTTTCAGCAGTCAGTAGACAGATCCTTTACTATAATTGACTAAGGATGAATGAGTGTTCTGAAGAACTTCCTATGCCTTCAGGGGTTTTCAGTAAATCTTCTATTCAAGTTAGGTAGAATAGTAAATTCTTCTAAGACCCAGCATGGCACACAGTTTAAATTTTACCTAGATCTCCTTTGAGACCAATACTAACTTGACTGTAGAATTAAACCTAGATTCAATCATTTAATTCTACAGATGACCTTAGGAAGACAAGACTTTATATATGTATATACATATTAAAAAAATACCTTGCAGAGTCACGTGCAGCTGCCCTCTCAGCATGATGGACCAGAGGAGGCAGCATCCTGTAGGTAGAAGCATATTAATACTATCGAGTTCCATTTAGGGAACTATAGTCCTTATGCCCCTTTTGGTGTTTACTTTTGATAGCGACAAATCTCCCCCACATGTAATAACTTGAGTTAATTACACTAGGAAAAAAACCAAAACTGTTTCCAAACATTTTCATGATAAATAATTGTGTCTGAACACCAGCAGGTGCTGCAACACCTTATACATGTAAATGAGTACACATTCTTTTCAGTCTTATCTTTAGATATTTTTCAGGTAAACTTTATGCCACTATATGTGACCCACTCAGAAGAAAACCCTATAACAGGCACATCTCAAATGAAGAGGAGCAGCAGGGTTTTGAAACTTCAACAGCAAATGTTTAATGCATCGGGGGAAATGTTTGCTACATATCATTATACCATTTTAAGTGTGTTGAGCTCAGGGAACAAAAGATAGCATATTATCAGGAGAATATTGCCCATAATTGCAAAAAGAAGAGATTGCAGGGCAAGTTCTGCTACTGGATGCTACATACAAGACTATCAGAAGAACTCTGTTTTCAAGAATCTTACTGTTCTACAATTTCTGACTTTTTTCACATTTATGCTTTAAAGCTGCACTATAGTTCACTACACTACAACAGCTGGGATATTCCTGTATCTAAGTGGTTCACCTATCTTGGGTTGACAGAAGCCAAATAAAGAGTATACTTCATGAATAGAATTCCTGACTGAATATGTGTTTTCATTGACCTCATTGGACAATGGATCAGACCCACAAGCACAATTAATCCCAGAATGAAAGTTAATCAGTTAATGATGTTCAGGACTTTTCCAGAATTGCTATTTCTTTCCTCACTGCCTTCAGACCTTTTCTGTTAAAATTTGTTCACATTAAGGCAGTGTGTTTCCTTGTTATCCCTTGAGAAGATCTCTAGCAAGCATGTATATTCAATGGAAAATGATGAGGACACCAGCCTTCCTCAGTTGTCTTTGGTGGTCTGAGAAGGGTTCCATAGCTGTGAAGCCGTCCCAGAGAGACTGTTGCTGCATTCACCCTAATCTGATATGGCATGTTTTGTGATCTGAAACAACTCCTGATCATTTGTCTTATGTCTTCTCGCTTGTAAATACTGGAGGCATTTCAGACTACATCTAAACAGAATGGTCCCGGACATCTCACAAGTCAAATTTCCTCTACCCTCCAGAGATTTCAGTGTCCTGTGCCCAAGGGATACACCACACGAATTCTCTTTCCATCAACTGAGAGACATCCTTCCTCCAGGCCACCCTGTCCTCCCTTCATAAGGGCAAGCATATCAGCAACTTGTCCATCCCCACTTCCCACATTCTTCACTGCTGTTACACCTGGGAAGCTCATTCCTCCCTCCGTGTCTGGCTGCATAAACACATTCTGCACACGCCTTGGAAAACGCAACAGTTGATCAGAATTAACACCTTTGTGTGGATCAGATGAAAAATTCTTTCCTGAATCACAACTGTTAAAAAAGTACAAGTAATCATTGCAAATAATCCTCAAAATTCAGTGCTAAAAACCCTCAAGCAAGTTACTAGAAGCAAATGGGACTTCAAAATGTATCTAAAAGGCAAATCTGCTCTCAAATCACTGGCATTTTAAAGCAAGAATAATGTGGAAGCTATAGGTATTTAATAAGAACACTCTGATTTTGGGCAATAATACCATATAATGCAGCCTATAGCTATAATTGGGCAAGGTTTCTCTTCTCTCTGCTCATATGCACTTTTTGTGGGAGACGATTTATGTGCAATAACTATGGTAACTGTGAGTTGCCAGAATCCCTGTTTGGCAGCTGCAGAATCCCCATACAATATCCCATCTATTCCCTCTGTATCATTCCACCTTCATAATTTACGTTGAAGCTTGTCAGTGTCTGACACTTTTGCACAGGGTCAAAGAAGACTAGAAAACTCTAGGAAATGCACAGAATTACCTAGAGAAGCAGTTACTTCTAATAGTCTTGTCTTTCAAAAATGGCAGATAAATTCTTGTCCAATCCATAAAAGACAAAAATAATTACGTAATTCTTTTCAGAAGGGCACTTAGTACAAGCTCCAACTTCTATGCTACTAAGACATATCGATTTAAAGAGCCACTCAAGAGTCAGGAGAGTAGTACTCTGAGATTCAAAAAGCTGAAGTGGTTTCCTATTGAAATATTGACTGAATGAATCTAGGATAAATTAGAACCATCCCACTTCGTTTCATTCATTTCCTGGAAAGAAACATGGTAAAATTTCAACCTTGACCATTAAAGAAATACAAAAAATTCTTTGTTCACTACCTTCAAGTCAATCCACATACAGAAAATACTGTAGAACAGTTAAATCACCTCAACAGCATCAGTGATGAACAGAAATCTTAGTCTAAGTGAAAAGACCTAGTAACTGGTTCCTTTTCAGATCAAGTCATTGCAGCAGTGTAAACTCAATCATAAACCAGAAAATGCTTTTTTCCCATCCCATCATTTTTCACTTGTAGTTTCTTTCCTAGAGGCATTTTGTTCTGATTCCATTAATAATTTCTTACCCTGTTTTCACCATGACTTTATCAATAGAATTAAAACATCCAGGAGTGGTATGAAAAAAAATGGCAAGACCATAATGAATTGCATTCATTAGAACATCTCCCCAGAGTTTAAAATTAAATAAAAAAGGAGTTGGAAGAAAGTGTCCAGAACATCATTTGTCTTATACGTGAATGATAAAAGGAGTTTATGTGAAAGTCCCTGGAAAGGAAAAAGAGAAACTGAAAACACCACAATGCACTGAAAGCAGTGCTTATCCTGTGTGTGCACATTCACTATTAGACATAAATATTCATTTCATTTTTCTTGTTATACTCACAAGGACAAACCTTCTTCAGAGGGAGGTAGCTGATTTTTTATGGAATCATGGAATGGTTTGGGTTGGAAGGGACCTTAAATATTGTGCAGTTCCAACCCCCCTGCCATGGTCCTTTCATGTGGTCTCTCACTAGATCACATTACTCAAAGCTGCATCCAGCCTGGCCTTGAACACTTCCAGGGATGGGGCATCCACAACTTCTCTGGACAACCTCTTCCAGTGCCTCACCATCCTCACAGTAAAGAGTTTCTTCCTAATATCTAATCTAAAACTACTCTCTTTTAGTTTAAAGCTATTCCCCCTTGTTCCATCACTCTATGTAAAAAGTCTCTCTTTTGAGGCCAAGGTGGAAGCAACAAACACGTGTGCCAGTTCCCTAAAATTTTAAAAGAAGTTACCATGTTTTTAGACACAATGATCCTGAGCTTGAGCACAAAAAGGCAATGGAAAATTAACTGCATCTACCCTGGGATAAATGGACTCAATGGAGTTATTCTGGTGTTAAGAGATTGTTCATCAGCTCCACACCGATCATTCACAATGATGCTCACACCTTGGTTTAGCAAGATGAAGCTTCTGTAGCAACAGGGAAGGTGGCAGCGACCACCTAGTGCTGAAAATACCTCAGGCATATGCAAGCCCACAATCAAGATGTACAAAGCAGACAAAGGAAAGTCCTGCAATTATAAGCGGAAGTATCCAGATATTTTGCTCTTCTCAGTTAAAAAGAAAAATATTGGTATAGATACAGATGTGTTTACCAGACTTCAGTGGCTGGAGAGGTTGTACGTGCTTATAAGTGGTATTATAAGTAACATAAGAAATTAACTCTGTCAGGTATTTTTAAAATGTTGTAAATGCAACAGAACTCACAGCTTTTATGGTTCTACATTTCATCACTTTCTTGTTTCCCTACTGGAGCCATATCAGTCAAGAAAATCACACTGATGCTAATTTGTTCTTTGCTAATTCACATTAGTTCTTCTTTTCACTTCCATTGGACACGAGCAATATTTAGGTACACAAAGAAAATGACATAAAGCTGGTGAGAGAAGAAACAGGGAAGGATACTGCTTTTTCTTGTAGCACCACAGATAAACCTTTTATTTCAGATCCTACTGCTTTCAGTCTGCTCTCCTGGGACTTAACGCCCTGCTGGACAGAATGCCAGGTTCCCATTGTTATTTGACAGCTGTTGTGCCATCCTGCGAGTTTAGAAATGCATGAATGTGTAATGCAAGGAAGGGACCGCTTTTCCTTACTGTGTAACTCCAGCTCCGCACAAAGGTCATAACACCAAAAGCCTGGTGGAATTAAACAGCATCTTTTTGTTTCATTTTAAAGCCCTGGAGGGATATTGAGATATAAAATAATAAGGGATATTAAGAAACAATTACAGCTGTTTTTTCTTACCAAGCAACCAGCCCAATCCACCTTAGAGTCACTGTTGTAAAAGAAGGCCCCACTTACAAGATGTTTGTCTCTCCCCAGGAAAAACATAGCTCTGATTCCTTCTATCTGGGAAGTTTATCTGGGACCTTCTGGCCTTGCACCTAAGGCTTTCATCTCCTTTACTCTTTATCGCCAAAACTCCTTATCACACTGTTTTCCTTACTGATGTAAACTGGACAACATTTTGTTCAGACTGCTTAAGAAGAGACTACAATTAGTTTTGATGAAGCACAGTGCTGGTCCGCAGCTGTCTGCTTATGAATCCTAAGCCATGGCTCCTTCCCACCACAGGGTTTCAGCCTGAGGCATTAGATGAGCAACCTGGAAGGTAGGAGGCACATCTAGCCGCTCTCACATCCTGCCTCGGGCACTGCATCCTGTCTTCCAGGAAGGAGAAACCCAGACACATCTAGAGCACAGGGCTGCAGTTCTTCTGGTCTTTACAGTACACCCCTTAAATTCACCCCACCAAGTTGTAAGAGACCACCAATGGTGTTGGTTTTTTTTTTTCTTTAGAGTATATATAAGATCATTAGTAAGAAAAAGGTACTTCCAGTGAGTAATTCAGAACATCTAAGTCATCAACAGTTTTCTGTGTATTTTCTGCTTTATCTATTAAAAAGAAGGAGATTAAGGACTTTCTTAAATTAAACATTTCTCTAGTTTCTTTTAGGGATACCAGTAGACACACTTTAAAAACTCTCTTTTCAGGGGACATTAATTCCAAGGGACAAATTTCAAGAAACAGCTTTGAACCAACAGCTCTAATTTCTGCTTCTTTTAAAGTATTTTCTACTTTTCTTATTTTTTCAACCATGAAGAACTGAAAGATGTTCCTCCACTGCCAAATGCTTTGACTTTTTATCTTTTTCCAGTATTCTATGGTGAAACAAATAAGAGAATGAAGCAGATATTAAAGGGGGTTTTGGGGATATTTTCTATCCTTTCATTTTAACCTTCTTTCAGTGAGCAGACTGTAAAAGAAGCAAATGAAAAGAGAAACCAAGAGAATTTGAAGTTTGGAAAAATCCAACATCAAGAATTGAAAGCAAAAACCAGTTTGCCTAAATTAGGATTTCAGCATGGAAAATTCAGTAAATGCCTAGCAATTTGGAAACTGGCTATTCTCCAGAAATTCTCAACTCCACAGGCACCCAAATTACTAACAACCTTATTTTTTGACACGATAGTTAGCTTCCTGAATACCAAGATATTTAATTTCAAAGCATTTCACTTTCAACATATATTTAGAATTCTAAAGAGATGTTGAAGAAAATATCAAATGACTAAAACACACACACAAAAAAAATCTGCCTGGGGTTGAAGAAAGTGCATGTTGAGAGTTAGTATGTTCTCTTTTCTCTCCTTATTTTAATCTTTAAAATAATTTTTCATATGTTAGAGAGAAAAAAAAAATCCATTATGTTTATAATATGAATAGAGTCCAGAACACCTAATCCCTAGTCCCCCTACCCAAGTAAATGAAAATAAACAGTTAGCTCTGTAACACAGATCAGATAATGTTAAATTACTTTCAGGAAAATTGTGCTGTAGGAAAGTTTAATTCTCCCATTCACTCCATAGGAAATGTGAGGACTTTTCTCTGAGGCATGCATATATATTTAATTCTTATACACTTGACATTTAATTAAATAAATCTTATTGCTAGTGCCTTCCAAGTCCTCCAGTGTTCCAGAAATTCTGTCCAGCTAGTTTAGACACCTAAGTTATGCGAACAGGATTTTTCCCTGAAGGCATTAAAAGACACTTGTCTTCCTTAACTGACTTTGTGAGGATCCTTTTTCAGGTGGACTGGTTAACCAAGCACCTGAAGGGAAGGTGTGATTAAGGTAGCAGACTGGATCCTTCCCTTGTAACATCTCCAGCAGAAGCACAAAGTTACTAATGTAGTAGGTAAAATCTGTGAAGGAAAACAGAAGTTTTAAATTCAAAATGAACTCTTTTTATATGCTTTTTTCACTGGAAAACACGGAAAAATTCACTGTTTGCCCAGCTGAAGGAATAATAGCCACATTAGCTGTTAAATGAGATTAGAAAGGAGCCAGATAGATGAACCTAGGAAACGTGATGCAAATGCATCCTCCCTAACCAGCTCATCAAGAGTCACACATCAGGTGCAGAAAAGCATGAACATCAAAGTATGTATATTGGAATATACACTGAGCAGGGTGCAGATTAGGTTATTACATTTCACCGTAAAGCAAAGAGTTTCACAATCAAGGCTCACTGTTTTCATTTCAATCACCATGAAAATGAAGAGATCCCAGAGGAAGGGGCATCATTCACCCAATCAATTCTCATCTTGCTAAAGATGTCTCTACCCTCTTTGCCAGGCAACAAGCCTAGTTTCGGTCATGAATAGTACTCACCAAAAAACTTAACACTGAAGTCTGGGAAACTCAACTGAGCCATAAGCAATACTTCCTAGCTCACAAACTGCGAGTTAAACAAATTGTTTAACCAAAGGTATTTTTATGGTTTACTAAAATGCAAGTGCACAACCCAAAATATGATGGTAGAAAACATCTCCTAACATTCTCCTTCTAACATATTAAATTCTCTCTTTTTCTCTATTCTGTATATAGTTTGTGTTAATTTGATAACAGCCCATGCTCTTGTTGCTTATACAATTGACTAAGAAAATGTGTGGGTAAGAATTTTCTCCTGAGTTGCAGGCAAGGGAAGCTGTTTTCTGGGTGAAGGGATAGTCTGTATTTTACTTTCTGGAACTGTGTGTTAGTCAAGCTTTCAGAAAACAGCAATGAAAAGTACATGTTTAGGATAATATAACAAATGTGAATATCTGTAAGAACAAAATAAAAATATATGTGTACGCCTTTACAACAGAAACAAAAAGTGCAACACATATAATCCTGACCATATTTACATAATACTTTGCTATGCTTGAGTGGCTTTTTATCGCTGGATATTTGAGTGGTCTAAAATGGACAGTATTCTTTAAGGACACTTTGCCACAGCACTAGGTATGTGAGACCACACAGTGAAAACTAATTCAAGCCTGGGAAGCTAGAATCTAATTTCTTATGCAAGCCTACCACAGAGCCTGTCCCAATGGCTCTAGTGCCCCAACCAAACAGCATGAGACAGGATACTGTTAAAACATGTTATTTCCTTCACCTCGGCTGGTCTTACACTGGGTACACAAAGCCACATGAAGATTTGGCAATATCAGTGACCTAAAGGTGCGAGGGGGGTTTATTATGACGTCTGGAGGGAGCTGCTATGGTCCCCAAATCGTCTCTGGAGAGGGACAATTCAGGTGCAGGCTAGCTGCCAGCAGGCTCCTCTTTCTGCCTTGCGCTGCTGTTAGGCGCCGATGACGAGCACCCCCTCACCCAAGCCGGACAGCGCAATATTACCAGAGATAAGGCGCAAGGAGGGCTCCGGCAGGCCAATATCCACGGTCACAGTTTCCTCCGTCTCCCGCACAGGCAGCCAGGCGAAGCGCCCGAGTGCGTGCCCACCCGGCGTTTAAATGGGGTCCTCAGGCGGTAACCTGAGGGCGTGGGGGCGGCACCAAGGCGGGGCCAGGGACGGGAGCCAATGAGCAGCGGGGGGCGGAGCAGGGGACCCGGTCACTGGGCAGCGCACAGGCTGCTGGGAGAGGTAGTTTTCCTTGGACAGAGTCTGGGGGTGTGTAAGGTTCCATTTCCTCCGCAAGGAATTGTGGTGAGAGGCTTTTCCTTCGCTTTTACAGAGATAATAATGATGTCTCAAACATCTGAGTTTTTCCACCAGCGGGCCTCTGCCCTTTTGGGGCTCTCTGGCTCACTAGCTAAGTCAGTGACCCCAACAGTGACCCCTTCTGCATCTGGGATCTCAGGGACACATTTGCTGCTGCAGTTCAGCTTCACCGCTGTCTGCTTCTGCTTGAACCTTGAGATCCTACTGCCTTTTCAGAAATTCAAAGTGAGAGACTTTCCCAAGGTCACACAGGAAGCGTGTGGCAGAGAACAAAGCAGCACTCCTTATACCCTTAACATCAGATGTCTTAACACTCTGCACTCGGATCATTTAAGGCAAGTTAAAGTCCTGGACTTCAGCCTCAACACAATGTTTGCTTATTAGCTAGCAAGCAGGAGAGACTGAAAGCCCGAGGAGCCTCACATGGACCTGGTGGGAGATATCAAGTAGGTCAGCTGGGCTATTTCACTCTTAACAGTCCCCTTTTCACTGCTTTTCTTTGTGTTAGATAAAACGCAGTACATGTGGAAGATTAGAAGAAAGACCATACTGATCATGAAATTGCATTTATGACTGTAAAAAATCTTAGAATTATGGCATAAAATGAACAAAGAAAGTTCTGACAGAGAAAAAAATATTTTACAGTCATAAAACTCCAAACAAAAGTTTATTCTTTATTAACACATATTTATTTTCAATGCCTAATAAAAATAGATGAAAAAAATCTATGGCAAAAATTCAACACCTTTCTCCTTTGGGCAATCCCTCATGATTCTTTGCAATTACTAATGTGGAAGAAAAAAACCAACAAAAAACCAAGAGAGAAAAGATGCAATGCAAGAAATACAACTAGATAAAACTAACAGATCCAATAGGAGAAATATTATAAAACCCCTCCAGTCACATACCACAGACGCAGAGTTTCATGATTTATTGTGGACCACAAAGGAAGGAAACAGACACTAAGGATAGGACACAGCACCTGTATATAGGTACATGCTGTGATACTAGATAGTGTATGGTCTCTCACTTTGCCTTCATCTGCCAGCCCTGGAGGGCACAGTGTCCTGTGGATGCTGAGTCACGTCTGCCTGCCCTCACAGGTGCCTCAGACAGCCCATTGTGCCCTAGATGGCAACTGATGCCTGTGCTTAGGTGATTGCAGTGTTCATCATCATCAGATCAAGACTCTACAATTATAGGAAAGTAATAGGATGAGTCCCAGACCTGGGCTATTGGGAAGTGATTCAGGTACCTAAACTTAGATGTGTCATACAATTTGAGATCCTGTTGGTTATCTAAGACATGACAGAGGAATCCCAGAAGACCTGCAGTTGTCTGGGTAAACAGGACTTCCTCGAACACCTTAAAGCATAAGACACCGAAATAATTGAATCCTTCTAACCTGGAGGAAAGTTGTTAATGAATCCTTTTTCTGTGCAAAATTCTGTGATGAAAGTCAGCTTCTGCCACACAATCAAGTAAAGATTAATATTCTTCTGCTGCTTGTGAATTTTTTTCTCAGTTTTGAATTATTTTTTATTTTACAAATTTTTCTAAGCTAGAAATGTGAGACAAAATTATAAAGGTGTAGTAGCATTTTTTATACAACTCTGTGGAAGATACAGAAAAGAGACAACATCACCATAGAAAGCAGAATAGCTTGGTCTCAGATGTAACCTTTGGGGAATAACAAAAACCAAGTAATAGGATATGGAAACATTATTTCCTTTAAAAAAACCCAAAACAAGTATGGAGAAAAGTATGTTCAGATTCACTGCGAGACAGCCAAAATCAAACAGCAAAACAAAGGTAATGTCTCTCCAGGAGTCTGAAAGGGAAATTGGTTGTCTACATGACAAATTTGTACGGTGTCTATCACCATTGCCACTAGGTGTTCTAATTACAGAAAAGTAATGATGCAAATGTTGCTAAGCAAATGTTAAACACAACTAGTGCATATTCTGAAAGCCCTAAGGGGCTGTTAGATTTAAGCATGGGAAGACACAAAGAGGAATTAACTCTTCAGAAGGGAAGAAAATTCTGGGGAGACAGAGCCCTGCTCGAGAGCACAGTGTAGAAACTAGGGATGTAATCCTTAATATGAGGCCTACTCATCCAGGATCCTACTGGCTCCAGGAATCTATGCTAATATTTGTATTATTAATAATGCCATTTAAATAAAAATAGTTTTTCTGAAGACTCTGATTAGTATCTGTTATTATCTCTGTTACATTTGGCCTTGAGTAGTCATGAGTACTTAGGATTGCTCTGATGCAGAATGTACGTAGTGGGGGAAAACATATGGCAATAAGTGCATAAAACAGGTCTCCTTTCTTTCTTTCTTTCTTTCTTTCTTTCTTTCTTTCTTTCCTTCTTTCCTTCTTTCTCTTTCTTTCTTTCTTTTCTTTTTTCTTTTCTCTTCTTTTTTCTTTTCTTTTCTTTTCTTTTCTTTTCTTTTCTTTTCTTTTCTTTTCTTTTCTTTTCTTTTCTTTTCTTTTCTTTTCTTTTCTTTTCTTTTCTTTTCTTTCTCTGTTGTTTTTTTTTTTCTCTTGGCAGACAGCTACCAAGACCAAGCACTTTCCAGCCAAGCAATGGAGGAAAAGGAGTGAAATGGGATTTCTCAAACAACCAAATGATCCATAGAGCACTCAGAGGCAGGCAGATGTTTTCTACATTAAACCGAGCTTCTAAGAAAACAATAGGGCAATATATCAAAATTCTTATGTTAATTTCTCTGATTCAGCTCTCTCTTGGAGGCCTGGAGACAATTAAAAAAACCTGAAAGATAATTCACATGCTCATCCCAATATGGTACTCATCAAGAAACTCTCCACCATGATCCGTAAGTATTTTGCAAGGCTGATTTACACTTAGTCTTCAGGAAATTTCTTTAAGCCTGAAGAACTTAAAAAAAGCATTAAATATAAGATACTTTAAAATAAGGGAGGTATCATAGCTAGTTCTAGATAAGGGCATATTTGTGCCACATTTAAAGAGCTCAAATATTTCCTTTTTTCTCTGTTCACTTTGTGATACCCTTCTCAAAGTCTTCACACTGCTCTGAGACTGGGATCTGGCTGCTCTACGCAGAGTATCCCTCTTTTGTTTTACCAGGTGAATCCAAGGAGTTTCAAGTGTCTTGATTGATTCATTTCGATAATCTGCAACCAGAGACAATACTGGCCAATGGTATTTCAAATCCCTGGTGTGCTTTACTTCATACTTGTGAGGACGCATTGAGACATAAGAGGTAAAGAGGCGTATTAAAGCAACAGCCTACTTTCGTGGTTAGCTTGTCTAAGCCACCATGGGAAGGATTTTATTTATACCATCAGAGATGTTTCAGTGTTACCTTTGCATTATTCTGAATGACTTAGAGCCCTTGAATTAAACCTCATCTTATCACTCAGGTCCCTCCAGTATCTTCAAGAGAAAATGTTCCTCCATTTGTGGTTTCTTTTTTCTTTCTCAAAAGCTGCCGCAACTTGCATGTCTCAACTAATTTTTGAGCTTTCTTATTTCTCTAAGCTTTTCTGTGGTTTGTGTGTTTGATTTTTCATGCTTTTTTGTGATCATTAAAGTTGCTGAAAAGTTAGACTTGCAAGATGTATCTGCCCTATTATTTGAGAGAAACCATGTGTAAGACTTCGACACACCACTTTCCCTGTACATGAAGCTTCAGGTGTCTCTGAGTCAGCCCAGATCACTTGACTTTCAGGGAGAATTTGGCTTTGTTTAACCCATTAGAACACACCTTGCCCTTGGACCAGGCACCTTCATCCATCCCACCAGCAAAAGCTGGTGACATGGCAGGCAACATTTCTTCAGGCTATTTCGAGGAGTCCTGGTGCTGTTAAAAGAAACATGGAGATGGAAGGCAAGGTGCCTGCAAAGGGAGCACCACGCTGTGGGAGGAATTAGTGCATGTGTTTTTCCTGGGACACCATGCCTTATAGTCAGATGCCTATTGCAGTGACTGGATATAAGAAATACTTTGCACCATGTCACATTTACATGTGGCCAAGGGGATTCTCCTTGCCAGTCTCACACTTCCTTTAAAAATGCCTGTTAGGGTTTCTCGTGGCATGACCTGTCACCATTCTACAGGAATCTGCTGTAGGAAAGTCCTGTGGGAATATTGATGGATATAATGACAGGTCCACTCTACGTTTTCTCAACAGACACACACACAGAGGTTCTTTCCATGGCACCAGTCACATTTGGCAAAAACACAGAAAAAAGGAAAAAAAGATAAGCTGTAAAAATTACACAGGCACAGTGGTTTTTTCTCCAGTTGGTTTATCTACAAAATCAATTCTACATCCCTGGCTTAAGATGCTGTCAGATCTGTATCTTAACAAGGTACAAATTTCAATTAATTCTTTTGTTTCCCTAATTACTAGTACTTAAAAATACTGTAAAATCTAAAACCTATTCATGCCTAAGATAAATCCCAGAATGAACTGTCATTTCCAAACCCATATGCAATAATACGGCTTTGGAGAAAAAGAAGGAAATATTTTTGTGGTAGGTCTTTCTCTTCTACCAAGAGAAGAGGCTTTTTGACATCTTCACAGAGATTTGGAATATTAGAAATAATTCCAGTAGACATTAGTGGGCAAAGTGCAACCGAGGAGTATGTTCAAATAGGCAAACATAGAAAATTTATTTCATGGTCCCATGGTTTACAGAGAGAGAAAATGCAAAGATATAATATACTGCTTTGCTACAAGCTCCACCATTAATGAGAAATAAAATATATGGCTTATTTTATAGTTAAAGAATCATTTTCCTCCAAATTTTTTTTCCCATTAACAACGTTTTTTTCTGTGAGTAGTATTCACCAAATGGAAATTCTTACTCTTATGCTGGCTTGGACTACTTCAATCTATTGGTTTTTCTAAAACTGTTCTTCCAGAGAGAAGTGTGTGAAACTTGTTTAGATTCAGGTATTTGAAGGGGGGAGAAAAGTAGCTTTTAAAAAGGTTGTGTTTTTCAGCAACCCCACCCAGACAAGAACATTGGTTTAGTTCTTAGAGAAATAAAGGCAGAAAGAAATTACTTGCCAACTGGCCTCTTTCCTCTTACTGGATTACACAGCTCACTCCAGACCATGGCTTTTTTTCAGCATTGAAATCTGTGTTTCAGTACATGCCTCATAGCAGAAGCTGGCACGTCTGTCCTACCTTGATTTTGCTAGCATGTATAAAAATCAGTAGCAAGATGCAGCATTACCTACTTTTATGGCTACACCACGGTACAAACTTGACAACGTTGTCACTTGTATTGGTTGTTACTGAAGCTGTTGAAATTACATTAGCACAGCGCTCCAGCTGAAGCCATAATGCTGTCTTAATTCTGCTGTGCAGATACAGCCTTGCCCATACTATGATAGGGCCATGAGAGGTGTTCGGGTGCTCAGTCCCATGACAGATCTGTAAACGTATGCCTATCTGCTAATGGCTTTTGCTAACAGACAGTTTCAAAACATGCACCGCACTTTGGGGCATTGATTGGCTAATTCTTCAGCAGGAGATAGCTGAGATATATCTCCAAATTTCTTAATTAATGAGTAGGGAGTTTAATACTGCATTGAACTTAATTGTACATCTGGCACGTCATCTAGGTAATGCCCAGTTATACTGCCTCTGCTTTCCAATCTGTCATGACGCTTTTCATAGGCAAGATCTGAACATAAACAGGGATGCCAGATGCCTCCAGCCACTGCTGTCTTTGAAAGTGTCAAGTCCTGAATTTTAGGTAACTGAAAATGGAGGGGCAGAATTTAGGCCCTACTATCTAGTGTGTAAATATAGAACCAGGGGTTAGGTCATGAGCTCAGATGTAAAAAGCATACCCAAGACAAGAATATATTTGCACTGTGTTGAACATATGGGACTGCTGTCTTGAATACCAGTTCTGAAAGGACCTTGATGCGTTCCCATGCACACTTCACTACCAGGAAGCAGCTGAGCTTAAAATCTCTGGGGGCAGAAGAAGAGGTGCCAGCAAAACTTCAGCTCTAGTTGTGAGGAGAGCAGCCAGGAGGGACAGCGGTGTCCTGGGTGCATCAGGCAAAGCATCACCGGCCAGCTGAGGGAGGGGATTGTCCCATTGGTGTGGCCTCACCTCAAGTCCTTCATGCAGTTTTGGGCACCACAACATAAGAAAAATATAAAGCTATTAGAGAGTATCCAAAGGAAGGCTATGAAGATGGGGAAGGGTCTTGAGGGGAAGTTGTAGGAGAAGTGGCTGACATCACTTGGCTTGTTGAGCCTGGAGAAGAGGAGACTGAGGGGAGACCTCATTGTGATCCACAGGTTCCTTGTTAGGGGAAACAGAGGGGCAGGCACTGTGCAGGGCCGGAAGTTGGACTTCAATGCTCCTTGTGGGTCGCTTCCAACTCAGGACGCTCTGTGATTCTATGATTCTGTGGGTATACCAGGGAGAGCCTGCACTGAGGATAACAGAGCACTGGAATGAGGCTGTCAAGCCCACCGAGGTAGGTAGGTCTCACCATCACAGGAACATTGGGGTAACAAGTTGTGCAAAATTCAGTCAAGATGCCAGCTGAGTGATAACTAACCGTGTAACATTTCCAGCTTCAGGGCAAGAGGATAAGCAGGGATTTCACAGAGTCCCTCAGTGGTATTTATTTTGCTGTGATTGTAGGGACCAATCTGTAGCTGACATCATCAAATCGTTCTTGTGTACACAATTCCAGTGTGCATGTAAGATATACCCTGCTGATTAGAGGTCTTATTGTTGTTGAGCCATTGCCTTTCATCTGTTAATTACTAAAGACAGCTCAACTCTGGAGCATTAATAATTCTTATAGGTGGCTACAGTTGCCATGGCTTCAAAAGGAAAGAAATTTAAAGGAAGTATTTTGTGGAAAAGAAGCAACTCCCCAGAAATAAGAAATTAATAGCATCCCTAGATCAAAAGTGAATGGATTACTCAGGATTAACACCATATAGAGCATTGCTCCAGGAAGACAATGAGGTTGCATACTTCATATTCACCCTCTCTTTGATAAAAAGAATTCTCTGCAACCTCACTACTTTGGTATCTGCAAATGTTACACCCATGGAAAGTTTCTACTGGTGAAGAGCTCTGGTCTATAGGAAAGTATGGTAGTATATGAAGTATTAGCTGCACACAAATTTTTCTGAAAGCATTTATAGAAGCCCTGTGTATGGTGCAGAGGCATTTCAGGACATACTCTTAAACATCACTGGAGAAATTATGGAGGCTTTTTTCTTTTGCACTGAGCTAGAGGGACTGATCTAGATGAGCAGATGTCCTGCTAGAAGAGGAAAATATAGCAGTGATTCCAGATGACTTGCTGCACTTCTGACTTTTCAAATCCCAGTTGTCCAACTGTAAGGTCCTCTCTGCTATCAGAAAAAAATGCACACCAATGACACTGTCTGCTTCTCCTTCCATCCAAGTAGACACCATGGCAGGAAATTCTGAAGAAAAGCAGAAACAAAATACTCTACTTGGGGTGGAAGGGAAGGCAGAACTTGGAAACACTACTTTCTCTGCAACATGATTTTCTCTCTGGTTTGGCCAGTGCTTCATCCAGGGAAATCTGATCCCATAGGGTCTTAAACAAAGATTTACTAGCTGATAGCAGAATCTGTGGGTGTGTGAGAAGCCTGACAAAAGCTGTAAGAATTTATTTATGGCTGCAAATATTATATACATATGGGAAAGTTCATTTGTCTCAAACTTTTTTCAGACACACTAGAGACTGTTATTGACTTAATAGTCTACTAGAATATAGAAAAAAAAAGTGCACAACAGGAGAAAACTAATTACTATCATAAGAGCAATACATGTATAATTCCATTAAAAAAATTAGTTACTTCTCTTTCTCTATCATGATTTTTCCCTAGACACAATTTTCTGTTCATTAGTAGATAATTACCCTCACTGCCAAGCAGTTTATAAATGCATTGTTTATACCAGGAGCAGAACGTTTGAGAGTTACATTTCTTATCAAAAATATTATTGCTATTGAGATAGTCTTACTGCATTATATCCAATAGGTCGCTAGACTTGCAAGTGGATCCATGTGCATTTGGTAATAATTCAAAATTATTTTATTCCTCAAGGACAAATTTTAAAAAGATGGTTTTACTGATTAGTCTTTTCATTCCAGACCAATGCTGTCAACACACTGAAAGACATGCCAGCAAGAGCTCTCTTACTTCACCTTCCTCTGCCTCTCCCGCTTTTCAGATACAACCAGCTTCTGAGTAATGTGTCTTGTTGCTCACACAATATTAAAAAGTGGCACTACAGAAATACAGCACTAAGCTATCTTGCATTTGAAGAGTGCATGCACTAATTACACTTCACACCACCTCTGCAAGCTAACTACCATCATCTTTATTGCAACAGATGAGAAAATGAGAAACATGGAAAAGTGAGACCATACAGCAAACCTGAGCTCAAGACCCCCTCTTGTTCATCTTCATCATTGTTCCTTCCTTTTGAGCTGTGGTTTTGCATCACAACTGTTGGCTGGCAGGTAGCTGGAGACAGTGTGCACAGCTGCATGCAAAACTCTGCCTCAGTCACTGGGCTCCTGCATCTTAGTCCACTGAGGAGGAACACTGTGGCAATAAGGAGGCCACAGTGAGCAGTAAGCCTTCTTCCTCCTTCTTCACTGGAGTTCTCCACCGAGCATGCAGATAATAGGCAATAGGCAATGTGGTTCATATTTAGCCAACTAAGTACCTAAGTTGCTCTTTTGTCTCCCTTGCTAGTCCGCAAACGGTTTGGTACATCCAGAAGAAGATTCAACATGCTTGAGATCTGAGTTGCCATATGTTAATTAAAAATATTGTATCCTCAAGTAAATAATCTGGCTCCTGGTTAAAAAATTTACTGACTGAAATTTTCCCTCTCTATTATATCTCCTGTACTGCTTGCTGAATGTGCTGATTTGGCACTGATGTCTGAATTTGCACATAGTAATAGCCGTTAAGCAACAGTAATATGTAGTAATCCCTTTACCATAGACTTTCTAAATCCTTCATTCCCACAAGTTCCTGGAACACCAATGCTGTAAAGCTAGGATTTGTTTCTTGCTTGAAGAATTTGAAACATTAAAAAAGATGCACAGCACATTATGCAAAACAGCCTAGAAATTATTGCAAAACTATTTTATTTTCTGTCTTGTACAATAAAGCATGACAGAAAGAAAATTTCCCAGAAAAATTGAATACGGAGAGTAATATAATCTGTGGGGTTTGTATCCTTCATGAGTTATTTTTAATGGGCCAGACCATGAGATCATTATTTCTGATGCTGAAATTATGATTTTACAAAATCAGTAGGGTACTATTAAACAAGTACCTAAATAAAAGGAGGATTCAGTCAGTCACTCTATGGAGAAAAGAAAATGCAAAATATATGTTTCACCCTTATAAATTTCCACTGGATTGGAAGTCTAGCAGGAAGCTGAATGTGTGCCACAAGAATGACTTATTACTTGCTTCAGCACATAGACTGAAAAGTTGAGGAATTAAAATGAAAATTTGAGGGAAAAAAAGCATCACAAAATGAATAAAACAGTGTTTGGATAAAACAAAACATGAAAATTTTCATTCAGTTGGAACTGATAGTTTTCTTTTAATTTCCAGATACTGAAGCATTAAAAAAAACACAAACAAAAAACCCCAAATAAAATAAAGGAAAAAAAGGTACCATGCATGAAATACTAGTCCTTGGAGCCATTCAAAGCACCACAAAAAGCATGCAGCAGCATTTGTCACCTCTCTCCAGAGGAAGATGATTAAAGCACTCATCTGGGACCAATTTCCCCTTGTCATGCAACTTGGAAGAAAGATTCGAGATCAGGTTTCCCTCCTCTAGACTCGCAGTCTATGGAGTCTCCTTCTTCACAGCGAATATTTGTTTACAGCAGCTTGATTTCAAAGTGGATCAGGTCCAACAGAGAGAAAGAATAACTACAGATGCAATACTTGATTGTTCAGTGGGAAAAGTCTTCTTAGAAGAAAGTGGATATTCAAACTCCCTTTCAAAATCAGGTAGGGATGGACTTTGGGATCTTCAACGTATTGGGCCAGTGTACTAATCACCAGGATTATGAGAGCTGGAATTGCTTCAGCAGATGCTCCTTTTGAATCCAGCTCAAAAAAATTGAAACATTGTGCTTGGAGAATGCTGAAACTAATCTTTTTGACATTTCCAACTTTTTTTTGTTTGGTGTTTTTTTCTTTCTTTGCTTGCCTTTTTTCAGTCAGAGCTGTTCTTTCAAATTGACCTAAATTTGACACTGGTTTCGAGTAGAATTGTGAATGTTTAATTCAGAAACAGAAAGTGGCTAAGCTGCAGTCAGCACTGGTCTCAGAGTACCTCTGCCTCTCAGTCCAAACACCCTCTGCTCCTTTTCTCTCCATACCAATCTCTTACCCTGCTAGAGCTACAGATCTATGTCAGCTTTATCAGAAACTTGATTTTATCTCACGATTGGGAGGTTAAGGAATATCAGTGTATCCTAAAGCTAACCTTTTGTCAAATTTCCCATGAAACTCTGTAAAAACTTGTGCACATATTTTTGAGTCCCTTATGTATGAACTCCCCTAACTCTCTACCTGAAGCCACCTCATGAAGTGAAAGAACCTCAAAGAACGTCAGGGAAGGTTGCTCTTGCTGCCACAGCCCTGCAGGCTCTCTAATATCAGAAATCTCTGTGAGTCTGAGACAATACTCAGAGTCAGGATCTGCTGCCAGGAAAGGGGCAGCACAACATCCAACTCATCAGAGGGGTCCTGTAGGAAAGAACCAACCCTCTCAAATGAGCATACCAAGAGTGATTTCTGCCCATCTCTTTTTCGTACTTTTCCCTGATTTTTTTTTTCAGCATTGTTTTTTTTCCCCATGTGCCTCCTGGTTTGTTCCTGTTTTTTAACCTGTGACATGAATATCTATATGCATTATGATGTGAACATCAAAGGCATGGAAGTGGCCTCACTCTCTGTATCTCCAGCTGATGATGGGGCTGTGTTTGTGCTAGCTGATTTCAAGCCTGTAAACTATCTGGGAAAAAACAATTAACCACCTGCAACAGTTTAATGTTGAGCACAGTTAAAAGGCTTTGACTTCCCGTGATTTTAATTCAGCTCAGCTCTAACAACATATGAGTTCTAGCAAGGGAATTATTTATTGCTATGGGCAGGGCTGGAAAGTTGTGGGTGTAACAAGCACCCCTCAATGGAGATAACTGAATTAACTGTCATGGTATTTTGTGGAACTGTTTACTCAGACATCAGAGACCTTCTCACAAATGGTCTCACTGCACTGACAAATTATTCAGATATTTGTCCAGGGATCAAGACTTTTGGATGTTTTAGTGAAGGTATCTGTGTTTGAGAAACAGGAAAAATACAGAACGCAAAGACACAGGCATAAATTACATGAAAATAGTTACCCACAAATGGGAGCATAAGCATAATAACAAACCAGGAAAAGCAGGGTGATACACAGACAGATAGGGAGAATATCTGTCTACAGGGATATTGTAGAATATCTACAATATTCTGGAGAATACAAATGATAAGTAGGCCAAAAAAAATGAGTTGAGGTGACAAGTATGAGAGTAACTAGCTCTGAGGTAAAGTAATGGGAGATGATAGAGATGTTTGAAAACCAGAACCTGGAGAAGAATGTGAACTGAAGTGCAGGCAATCCCGCATCAAAACAGAAATAGGAGATGTACAACCAAAAGGCAGAGAGAAAGGAAAGGACAAGACATACATATCAGTACCAGAAAAAAAATAATGGAGTCTGAACATGGTTGTAGGCTCTTATGAAGGAGATCCATCAGGTTTGACAGCCAAACACATTCAGAACACAGAGGGATGTACAGTCTGCCAAGAGGACAGGTACACAACGTCAGCCTCAAGCAACAAAGGACATAGGAAGGAGCAGCAAATATCTGCTGGTCATTCTTCATGCTGGGACAAGAAATATGGGCAAAATTAAAACTAAGTAAAACTGATACTATAGACCAGCCTCCCAAAAGAAGGAGTAGACTGCAGGAATGAGGAGATACAGAGCCTTAAGGAAGCTTAAGAAAATGTCTGAAGATATGTTTTTTATCATTGCTGTTTGTAATGCAGGTGGTGATTCTGTGATGTCAGCAGTCTCACTGCTTCCAAAATCCTGGAGAAGATGCTGTGGAGGCAGGAGTAGCACTGGTGATCCTGGGGTCTTTTGAAATTGATGGCAAGGATTTTTCAAGTAGATCATGATGTATGAGGCACTTGTCTTCACTTTAGACATGTAAATATCCCCTTAGTCTAAACCATGTTCTCCCAGTAGTCAGTAGGGAAAAGATGCACTTACAAAGAATGATTTATATTATTTGCCTTGGGTGTCCATTTCAGTACAGATTGACTTGCCTTTTCAGAGAGAATCAAATGGTCTAAATTTAGCCAACAAATGGCTAAACAACATTTTATTTACACATATGTATATATTTATATTGAGATTTTATTTCTATTTGAGATTTTAAATAACTGTGTCAAAGAAGTTACTTTCTAATAGACAATATTTCTGGAAGAAAACTTCATCATCTTCATGCAGTGTGACTTGACCTGCATAGAAATAGCATATAAATATTTTTGTTTTCAATTACTAAAGTTGAAGGCAAAAAGGAGTGAGAAAAACACTTTGAAATATTGAGATTTCAATGTTTTAGTTGTCACAAGATCTGACTTTTCAAGTGCTAAAATGGTGAAGTTTGAGGCTATTTTTGCTACTAATTATATATATGTTTACATGTCACATTTGAAGCTCTCAACATGCTTACCAAGAATGCTAAGTATTGCCAATAAGAATTTTCAGAGAAATTCCTGAAAAAGAGGCAATTTAGTTTGGAGTCATCTGCTGTAATTCAGATGCCTACCATTTGGACATTTGAATCCAATGTACTTACTCTATGTTCTTTTTATGACTGCTAATAGATCCAAACTCCCAAGGGCAATTTATCTTCTGCTAAGACAGGCATTTATAATAGGTCAGAAGAATGGCTTTCCACCTATTTTCCACCATTCAGTATCAATCAAGCCTAAGGTAATTGTCTCAGACTTAGGTGTATAACTTTTCAATATCCAAAATCAAGGTAGACAGTCCTACACTAAATATTCCAGAAAGACTCAGGTCTCTCAAGTGTATGATCTCCCCATCCCCATAAGGTCAGAAAGTGAGGTTGGAGCAGAGCTGCAAAACCAGTCCAGCATAACATTTACTGTGCTGTGCTGCCTCCTGTTTCCATGCCTCTGTTTACAACCAAAAGCAAGATCAAGTCCAATTTATGTAGCTATTTGTATGCAAATTAGAGGATATTTTCAGATGTATTCAGCTTTGTGTAGGAGGCAGGCAGCATTTAAAAATGTGTTTTTTCCCAGGATGATAGTGAGGTTTTCAGTTTCTATTTTGCTCATCTTGCATTTGTTGGCAGGATGTTGTTCCTGACACTGATTTATAAGCATTTTAAAGCCCAGTGTGTCACACACTTCTTTGCATCCCACAGGGGCTCTAAGTTTCCTCTCCATCTCCCCTTCAGCACAACCTACCTGCTGCCTTCCCTTCTCTCACTCTTTCAGAGCACCCTCTCACACACTCTGCAATAACAGATGACTCACCTTCCTCTCCCCACAACATGGTGAACTATTTAGTATGTCAGGGCTTCCATCAATGATGCATTATCCTTATGCCAGCACTTCTTCTGTGAATCTTCTCTCTAGTGTCAAGGTTTCCTTCCCTTTCCTTCTTGTTTCCCAAGCACTTCAACTCCTCCAGTCTCTCAACTGAGCCCTGCATCTCAGCCTCTCCATTCTCCTCACTGGGTCCAGATGTCTCCTCTGTCTCCCCACTCACAAATCTCAAGTGCCTGCTTCAAACTGGGCACACATCTCATTCCTTTGCACCTGACCTTCTCCCAACACTACCTTATCGGCTCACTTCATCTCTCTGTCCATTACCATTTCTGTATTTCCAGTTCTCCCGTCTGCCACCTATTATCACATCTATGCTCTATCAGTCTTAACTTTATTTCTGCTTGAGCTTGACTTTTTCTATGTATATTTCCACTGCCAGTTTCACTGTTTCCTTCTTCACACATTTCTGCATTTTCCTATCCCTCCCCATATATATCCATCACAAGATAATTATTCTCTCGGTTCTTCTGATGTTTCCTCACTCATATTCATCTTTAAGAATTTGTGTATCACTACTAACAAACTTTTTCTGTAACAAGCTCACTTCTGCTGATGTCCAAGTCAGAGATAATTTTCCTGTGTAGGGTTGTGTTCATCATATTATAGACTTATTAGCAAGTTGGGTTTTACCCATGTATTAAATTTTAGAAGACATTGCTATAAGCTTGAGAAAGCGGAGGTTTCTCTTCCAAGATCCGAATGTAAGAAAACCTTTCATCTTGATCACACCAGAGTGAATCTAGAGTAACCTTATTGAAGTCAGTGGAGCTACACTAGCATGAAATAAAAATATTACGATGGTTGTACAGATCCCACATAACTTGCCTCAGCCCTCTAAAACTCTAAAACTACATGCATGAAATAAATTAGTTTGTGTCAGGAAATGGTTCAGGGCAATAGAATTAATCATCTCCCAATACTGTTGGAGCAGATCCTGGCATGGTTCCAACACAAAATAGCACTCTCCTGGAAGAGTTCTCTCCCGAGCACTAGTCAGAAACTATGCTGTTTGAATGCTTACACCTGGTTTGGAAGCTAAAAGGTTTAACTGTATGGTCAAAGGCTGTTCCACGCCAGCTGGCCTCTGTGTCAGAAGACTGTCACAAGCTCATCTGACTCCCTCCCATATATGTTCTTAAAGCTGTATCCTTACAGTCACTCAGCTGTTTCACACTGAAGTCTCTACTGGACAGACTTTGGTTAACCACTCCAGTCTAGAGCAAACAAACAGTTGTCTTGGTAAGCACATCTCAACACAGAATAATCTACCCTGAGGGCTAGGTCCAGTCCAGATTATGGCTAGCCCACACCTCTTCAGCCAAACACTTTGAAACACTCCATTATCAGTGACAAACACACGCTAGGTATGTGTGAAGGGATGCTCTCCAGCTGGGGAAGGCAAAAGTCAGGAATTGGTTCATCCTGACCATGCAGAGGAAAGTACAGGATTCCTGGACAGCAGCTACTAAGTCTGTGAGTCCTGTGCCCTGTTACTACAATCATTACCTCCTCTCATAAAGCTTTCAAGTTCTTCTCTCTCTTGATATGGCCATCTTCTATCCTCCTGCAACATCCCTCTACTCACACTATCGGAAGCAGGAGTACCATGACAGGCCTCTACCAGCCAAAGGCATTTCTTGCCAGGTTTTTGCCGGTCAGACTGACTTCCTAATTGCTGCAAGTAAACAAAAATAATATCCCAAAGGTGAAATTTTTAAACACCACTTACTAAGGCCTATTATTTATTCATTGTATTTACTTTCACACATTTGCATATTGTCTTTGATACCATAGTGATTGAAAATAGCCAAATTATATGTGTTTTTCTTTTGCACTACAGACCTTAATTTTCTGTTAGACTGAAGGACCAATCTCACACCTGTCAATAACTTACAGGCTCTTATTTAAGTATATCCACCAAGAACAGTTTATTTCAGTGGTTAACAAGCACTCAGTAAACTGTCCTGAGATAAAGCTAAGGACAAGTTAATGGTGTAATAAATCAGTCATTACAATAAATGATCAGTTTCCCCTGTACAGTATTACTGCTTTATTGAGCCCTACTAAAGATTTATCACAATAGTATTTTATTGTGGTTACAGGACACATGGCTGTTATACTACAGGGTGCAGTTTAGCTTATGCTTCTGTTTCATTTTTAATTCCATTTAGCACTTGCTGTGGACAAAGAGCCAAAAGAGTTGGAAGCACAACACATGAGGACAGAGAAGGTCACTTTTACTAAATGGAAGCAGGACAGCAGGCACTGGGGGAGTGATGGAACCAGAGGGCTGTCACTTTTACTAAATGGAAGCAGGACAGCAGGCACTGGGGGAGTGATGGAACCAGAGGGCTGCTTCTTGTTTGACTCTGAGCTCTAAAGCCAACACAGGACTAATGAGGCTGCAGACAAAGGCTACTTCTTCTACAGTTTTTCCTGTGCAAGAAGTACTTGCCCCAACTCCAAAACCTCTGTTTACCAGGCTATCTCCTCTTTCTGTCTCCACCAGTCGAGGGTTGTTGTTCCCTCCTACCTGACTGCAGATTTACTTTAATTATTATTTCCTTATGTATCTCCATCAAATTGATGCCAGCTTCCAAGAAAAGTTCTGTGCCAGTTCTTCTGGAAAGAAATTGGTTTGTTTTGGCTGACACTGTAAGGATGTCACATGCGTCTATACTGGAAAATATGAGACAGATCGTAAACTAAAGCAAGAGCAGCAAAGAGATTAAGGCTGTAAAGCCAGGCATCATCTTGGCAAAAGTGAGGATGTCCTATGTCACCTGCAGTGGGAGAGAAATTATTTCTTTATGTGTGATGGGAGAGTGTGGGCCTGGGGTGTGTGGTGTTGGGAGGAATTCCAAGGCCATCCGTGAGTGAAAAAAAATATGGGAAAGTGAAAAAGATCAGAATGGAGTGAAAATCTACAGCTGCAGTTTGTTCTCAGTGAAGCAAGCCTTCAGACTTAACATGTATCAAGCTCAGTCAGTTCACCAAATGCTAAGTCTAGACTGGCCATGACTACACCATATCACCGAGCACTCACTGTTCCGTGCTTTGCCTAGGAGTGGAAAATTAACACACAAACCCACATCTTTCACAGCCCTAACAGGCCTGAAAACACTAAACTCCTGAACTGACCTCGTTGCACTCAGTTGAGGATGCATCTAAGTTATTATTTTCTTGTCCCTTTGCAGCTAATCAGCTCTCAGGAGTACAAGGTTCTGTTTGTGCTAATGCAAGAAGACTGAGCAGTTGGTAAATGTGGCTGAACTTGGATGCTGTGTCTGAACTAAGCATCTCAGGCAGCACTGGGCACTTGAACTTTATCACCTGCACTGCTAAATTGATGGAGAAATCTTTGGTGTGATTTTGGCCCAGGCCAACAGAAGTACTCCCAGATAATTCCCAGGCATAACTCAGAATGTATCCTAAGGATGAGTGCTGTACATGCAGCCCCCCTTTTAGGACCCTTTTCTGTGTCAAATGGCCACCATGCATTAGAAGAGCAAAGGCCATGTGTAGTTTACTTTGTGCAGATGTGGCCAAAATACTTGAATCCTCCCTCACCTCAGAAAAAGAATTTTAAAAATGTTAGAAAATTAAATTAACTCATAGGAAAAATTAGGAGCTTGTGGATAACATCACAGTGGGGTACTTGGGGAAGTGGTCAGTATACTGGGAGGCGGGGTTTTCTTTCAGAGAAATCTTAGCCAGTTGGAAAAACAGCTAGGCAGGAACCTTGTGAAAGTCAAGTACAGAGCTGTAAGGGGGATGAATAAGCCCATGCAATAATACACACCGGGTATCCCCCAGCTGGGAAACAGTTTGCAAACAAGGGCAAGAAGACCTTTTTGGATACCATGCAGACCAGAGACCACTAATATCTCCTTGTGACATAGAAAGCCCACAACATCTTTGCTGCATTACTGGGAGGTTGGCCAGCACAGCTCCGGAGGTGATCTTTTTCCTCTCCTCAGACCAGACAAGGCACAACGGGAGGTTGAGTCCAGGCTCCGTAGTTAAAGGAAGACATGGGCATACTGAAGTGAGCACAGCAGAGGTGGCCACCCTGCCTGGGGGCTGGAGCACATGGCAGACGAGGAGAAACTGTGAGTCTTGGGACTGTTTGCCTGCAAGAAAAAGAGGTTATTGCTGTTTACATCTATCTTATGGGAGAGCACAGAAATCTTTGAAGCTGGTCCTTGGAACTGGTCCTGCTTTGAGTAGGAGGCTGACCTAGAGGCAGATGTCCCTTCAGCCTGAGTTATTATTTTTTCTGCTATTATTCTGCTAGTTATTTGCTTCTGCTATATGAAGTCAGAGAGAGAACCTGCATGTGCAGAGACAGTCCTAGCTACAGGGGGGAAGGAGAAGTAATTCCCTCAGCTCTTTTCCTCTCTTCTACAATGCTGGACCTGTGGGCAGGAAGAAGAGTTGATTAACAAGTTGGTAAACACCATTCCTGAGAAGACCATGAGAGGGCAGAAAGATGGACACTCCCCCTTTGTTTTCCCTCAAAAATAATATGGAAAAAGAAGGAGGCAGTCCTGAAACAACCAGTTCCAGAGGAAGCACTGTAAGCAGCTAATGAAACAGGGTCTCAAGGCATATGAAAAGACAAGGATCTTCCCTAGCTTCTCAGCAGGTATTTCTGTCAAAGATCAATCTAGAGATTAAAAAAAAAAAAAAAAGTGTGGGGAGAGAGGGCAGGAAAGAAGAGAAACAAAATGCTGTTTTCCAACTGAAGAAATTATATGGGACAAATCTGTCAACAAAAGCCACTCAGTTCCTTCACAGGCATCTTTTTGCTTTCTTGTAAAGTCAGTTGGAAAAGACCATTTGGAAAAGCATGACATCCTGGAACACCCTATGTAACCACATTCCAAAAGTGCTAATGCCTGGTTCTTATCTGCTGTAGAGAAAAGTCAATGAGCAACTCCACTACATGGTACAAAGGAAAGAAGAATCAGGTGTGTAATGTTTTGGTGGGAGACAGGCAGTAAAAGTGGCATTTTAGACACCAACATAGTAACATAGTATCTCTATAAGAGCATACATAAAGACAACTTTTCTATTTACAGAGGTTTTTAGTTGACTTTTGTTCTAGTCATATTCCACATTTGCAGTGGTCAAAACCATAACTGAAATACATGCAAACATGTTCAACCTTGTTTTAAAATGGCTTTGTCTGGTAGCAAAACACACCCAGCCACTGAGAAAAATATTCAGGTTGTTCAGTTTGTACTGAATACCAGATTTCTTCTGCTTTGTTGGTAGCCCTACCCAAATGAGACATTTAAAGTTAGCTTGAGGTATGTCTACATGATCAGCAATCACAGCAAGAGATGTAGTGAAATATGGCCCTGCTCAGCTCCATGCATAAGAGATTGCCCTTTAAAAGACTACATTGGTGGCAAACAGATGTTATCTCCACATGCACTCCACCTCTGGATTTTACTAATCTATGAGTTCAGAGCTTCAGATCACAGCCAGAGCCAAAATATAGAGACATGTCAAATCAAGTTATCACAGCAAGACTTTTGGCATTATTAACATTTCATGGTATTTGGGAAGAGAGACATGGATATTCAGTAAGGAAACTGGAAAAACAAAACTAATTTTCTTCCTTTATCAATACTTCATCCTTTATTGTTGTCTTTATAACTTTTTATCTGGCATATTTTAGTCCTATCTAGAGGTAAGGGAAACAGAGAAAAACAGAACAACCAAAGTCTTTATGCAAAACATCACAGCCTTACGAAGAGTGATGGTGTGCTCAGTGATGAGCTCAATAGTGACATAGCCACAGAAATCATGGGGGTCTATGTACATCTGAGGTGAACAGAAATATCTACAGGAAGACAGAATAATCTGCAGAATTTTCTATCAGTTCTTGTGTCAGACCAGTTGAAATTTAGAAAGAACTGTTATCCGTACTGATTAATGAAACCACAGTGATCTACCCTGCAATCTCTCAATTTTCTGTATTAAAATATGATTTGTGTATGGCTGGACTAAAAGACAAGACCACCTACACCCAAGGGCCTGGCTCACTAGTTGGCAGATGTTGTCTCTAGCTAACCTGTTTTATGATTTATATTACTAAGAAGAAATTTATTCACTTGAGTCAGCCACAAATCTGGAAGGTGTTCACATCTCTGAGTCTAAGCAAAACAGTTCAGTTGTAATATATGTAGATATATAATATACATTTTATATGATTAGCAGTATATGATGAGTATACAAACCACACTTGATAGTCTTACACACATCAACATAATTCTTAATGGAATTTACCTACAGTCACTTTGTAGTCCACCAGCTTCAGCCTGTTTATCAGCAGATATGACTATATGACAGTAAAGATTTTTAGTGTCACCCAGCAATTCACCTCTCATGGCTTTACAGTTCCATGAATTTGAAAACAGGATTAATCTTTTCATAGATCTACTCTCACCATTTCACCTCTCTTCCCTCTATCACCCATCTGACTGTGGTTTTATAAGGGAATGGGGAAGCCTTAGCTTTGGGCCATTTTTATAGTAAAGGCTTTATTTTGTATTATGTCTTGTTCTCAAAGTGACAAGGATATTTTTGCACTATTTTTCTGCCCAGGATTTCCAGATTATGTGTTCTTTTTTTTTTTCCACTCCAAATGATTAAAAGAGCTTCATTTTAATCTGCAATGTTTTTCAATCCATTTAAAAGTCAACCCAGAGACATTTTCTTAATCCATATATTTCTACATTGCTGTAGCTATGGTCCTCCAGATTTAAATTAAGCCAAGCGTCTGTGATATACCCTTTCACATTTGGGGTGGGAATGGAAAATCTGAAGCATGTCCTTCTCTTCCTAAAACATTGGAGATATAGGGTTTGAGGAAAGCCGTTTTAATATGTTGATCCAATGTGCACAAAATCTATTAAATAGTTACATTTTCTAGCCATTCTATATTTACAAGCACATTTTCATTAAAAGTGGTCTCTGTGTGCCTGAATTCACTTCAAGAATACATGAAGAGATGGAAGCTACTACAAGGAAATAGTTCACATAGTGTCAAACAAAATACTCCTAATCCTACATAGAAACAAACAGGAGAAATACGTGAGGTGTTCTCAGAGGGCCCATTGGTGCCCTCCAAATGCGTGGGTTAGTGCTGGTCAGAAGACTGGACTGATTGTTGGATTGTTTTCAACTTTCTTTGAAAAACCCTTTAAAAAATATTTTACTCTTAACCAAAACCTTCAGAAATTTCATGCACAGAGTAGTCTTTAAATAAATTATCATATTTTCCGTGGGAAAGCATACATTTTCCATTAAAATAATTAAAATAAACAGTCACAATTGTTTATTGAAAGTGCCAATAATTCTCACAGAAAAAGAAACTGCAGGCTTTTTAAAATTTGTTTGAATTGTTGTTGCATTGCATCAAATTTTCCAATTGTGTATATTTTCAAACTCTCTCGATTTGGGGCTGGTGTCTTATCTCTGGATCCCCAAAGTAGATACGCCAGGTCCAGAGCTGCTGCCTAACACTCTTTCTAAGAAGCAGAAGCCTGTAATCCAACCACCAGAAACAGCTGGATCACATACAGTCAGCAAGACTTCTCCTTAATCCTCAGTGGTAAGGGAAAGGAAGGAAAAGCACATTTTGTGAATGTGGTCTTTGTCAGTGCGCAGGTACACACCTTATTATTCATAGGTACAAAGACTATGGCTCCCTGACTCCTGGTCCCCACGCCCCCTCGATGCGGGCAGCAGTGTCGTGTGACGTTGCTCCTGCCGATGAACTATTTAAAAATAAAACATTGTTCTGCCAGACCGACAGGCAGAGCAAAGTATGATGTCACTGGCAGCGTGATTGCTGGCTCAGCCCTCGTGCTCACGGGCCCGGTCAGGGTAAATGGCCATTGCATTAGTATTTTGCATATTGACTATAAATTCTACAATACAAATTGCCCGTGACACTTGGAGTTGTGCTGCGCTATACCGATGTGCTCAGGTGGACAAAACACGCCACATTCATTCCGCCTATAAAACAGATACAAAAAGTAAGGGGAAAAAAATGTCTGGAAACTATATATCATGTGTATAGTTTTATATTGTACCATGTAAGTGCCCATGTGAGAAACCACAGAGCCTTGAACAATTGTGTTTTATTATTCACACCTGACTGCTTTTCTTGCATTCTGGTCGCTAATCCATCTTCCCTGGGATTACCTCTTAACATTTCAAACTCTACTCAGCTTTCAACAAATGGTTTAAGAACAAGTTTTCCATCTCCCCCTTCAAATGTGGGCCTTATTCCATATAATTACACTTTCCTGAGGTCTGGAATGAGTCATATTTAGTTCTGGAACAGTTGAAGATATAAAATTCAGCACGGTGCAACTCATTCAGGCTGCAAATTCAAGTTCAATTGCACCAGAAAACTAAGAATCACAATTAGAACAGACTTAAGCCTTCTCATTTCTTTCTTTTCTCAGTGTTATGATTTAGGTATAAGCTAAAGAACATTTTAAAAATCATGTTCTATTCTGTATTGAAAAGCTAGCATCATTTCAATAGTTACTAAAAATTAAAGTAATTAAAACCTGTTTGGCTGGATCCCTGGTACTGGGCAGGTCTGCTTAGATTCATAGTCTGCATTACAACATTCCACAGTAGTCAAAAGAGAAGAGAAGAGAACAACATCATTATGTCACTGTGTAATTTTGTAGTGCAATCCCTCTTGTCAGCCCATTTCCAAACCAGTCTAACACAGCTATGAAAGGCAGGGAGAGGGGCAATAGGAATCATCAGAGGATGAAGCAGCTCCCATACAAAGGGTCATCCCAGCAGACTATGACTCTTTATCCTGGAGAGAAGCATATAACAAAAGTTTGTAAAATCCTAAGTACTATGGAACAGATTAAACAGGTCATGAGACTTATTATTTCTCATAATATAAGAACTAAAGAGTTCCCAGTGAATTTACCCAGAGCAATTTCAAAAGCAAGAAGGAAATGCTTTTTTATGCAGCATAGAGTAGCATCCTGGCATTCACTGACAGCCTGCAGTGAGAGTCACCGCAGGAAAAAGGGCTTAGAAAGTGATTGACTGAGTGTATATCAGATAGGTGGCACCTCTGTATGATCATCTGCATGCAACTCTCATCTCCAAAGCCCCAGAGCAGCTGATTTCTGTGAGCTGAAGAGTATAGCAAATTCAAGGTCAGTCTGTTCACATCCTTATCCTTCAACCCTTTCCCCCAGCATCCGTCACAGGTTGTGATTAGCGACAGGAGAAGAGATTTCTAGACTGACCCAAACAGCAGCATTTAAGACTCAGAATGTATTTTCTTGAACGATGATAACATTTTTTGATGTAAAATGTCTGAACACAGAGGGAAGGATAACCCAGGAACTGCTCTGAAAGGGAATGGAAAAGGAAGAGAGAGCTTTTAAGCTGCTTTCTGCCAACTGCTCTGGGGACAGCTTGACTGCATAAGGCAATTAGGAGGGTACTGGAGATTTATATATTTGCACCTGCATCACTGTCAGAGAGCACAGAATACATATATGCAGGGTACATGCATGGAGCATTCTTTTGGGATGAGCTGGATAACAGATTCTGGCTTGGACAACCTAAGAAGATTATCATATATTTATCTCATGACTCTATGAAAACATATGAAATGGAGCAGGTACAGGAAAGGAGGGAGAGGAAGGGCAGGGTTTTACTCCCAGCTTGCAATCCAGACAGCCAGCAGCAGAAAACACAGCAAGCTGCTGATTTGAAAATGGCTAGTTCTGCTGATGAGCTGCCAGGATGACTTCTGCTTCCTCCACTCAGAGGACAAAGTTATTCCATGCTTCGCCCTGTTCCTCCCTCCCAGAATAATTTGATGGGGCCCATGTGTGCTGTAAAGTCGATAAAGCAGGTGGGCTGGTGAGGTCAGGTAACCAGAATGAGGTATACACAAACTGAGTTGGCTGATGGCTCCTATTGCTCCTCATTTTCCCAAAAGTCAGTGGAAGCCAGTTAAAATAAGGCTGACATGATGGTGAAAGAGCGATTACCCTGTTTTCTGCCAGCATCCCTGGAAATGCAGCTCATAAAACATTCTGAATCATATAAAAGTCTTCAAGGATTCAACAAGAGCGGGAAAATTAATCTTTTCTCCGTTGGCATCATTTTTTGCTAAAACGATGAAACCATACTCCTTGAGTTCTTCTGAAAGTTAAAGACTTTTATTCAAAAGAGGACCTGACTCTGCAATCCAGTCATGTTGGGTAACATTTCAAGGGGATTTTGCTGTGACAGCTTGAACAAAAATATATTGTTTTCCTATGAATCAGACCAGCAGAACGGGTCTTTCAGCTTTTGTCACTGCTGTTGCAATTTTCAAGCTGGCAATCAGGGGCAATATGAAGTGTCAAGTGAAATATTTCATATCCCTTATTCAACAGTATTCTAGAAACTACATGCCATGCCAGCTTAGGAGACCCCTTTCTTAGAGTAAGAAAAGGGTTATGATAATAAACTTTGCTTCCAGTCTCAAAACCATCTAATGCAGGACACTCCACAGTTAGAGTGTTGTGGAAGCAAAAAGCTGAGAGGTAGCGTGGCATAAAGCTGACAAAATTTCTTTTCAAAATCCATCTTCTACTGTGATAACCTTCAAAACCCAGAAAAAAAAAAAGTAGTAATTTCATAAAGGGCTTATCTTTGCCGGTCAGGTAGAGATGTAACCTGATGTTCCCCTGTAGACTGTTTTAGAAATGTTGTCACAAGTAAGAAAGCATTCCCCTTCGTGCTTTTTAAAGACTAAAAATCATTACACCCTAAAAGCAGAAATAACCTTAACACAGGTGTTCTGAATGTGGCTTATTTCTTCTAAAAGCATCCCACACTGTCTTTTCCTGTAGTGCTCCAAGGAGGCATCTCAGGGGCCACCTCTTGTGGAAGGGAATCAGGAAGGTTTTTGTTGGTTTTAACCGGGTCAGTGGTGGCAGCAGTAGGAGCATGACGCTTGGGCTGCAAGAGGACAAATCATAGACAGAAACCAGAGTTCAGAGACAGAAAGTGTCACTATTGCAGTGTAGGAGAGAGCACTGCTGCTCTGCTTGATTCTTCTGGGAAGGCCAAATTTATGTCTGCTTACTTCAGCCCCACAGGGGGAAATAAAAATTTCAAAGCACAGCACGGCAATAAGAACATTTTTTTAGACAACATATCGTCTTATGTGCATTGCAGCCTCTATCTCTGTCTTATTCAATGTCATTGGTGTTTGTGACTATAAAGTTACTCATTAGGAGGTTTTTCAAGGTAAGACAGACTTTCCTACAAAATGTAGAAAAGTCACTGTTCACCTCATAAAAGCATGAAGTAACTGATATTTTATGGTGCCATCCATGCCTCATCAAGCATTAATGGATTCCTTGAAAACACATATTCTTTATTTAGTTAGGACAATAACAGTGCAACGTACCAGACTCACCATTAAATCCCAGTTCTTCTATTTGTAATGGGCTGTAACAGATATTTTATCCTCAAAGAATATCCTTCGTTCCATTTTCTGCTCTAAACACCCCAAAAATCCTGCATTATTGATCTGTACCAGTTTTCCCTCATTGCCTCTCAAATTACCACACCAAAGAAAACACTTTGCTGTGGACACGTGAGTAGCTGCTGGTAGGTGAGTGATTTATACCCTGGCACAAGAATGACTGAGAATCACACCAATGATTTCAAATGTAGCCAGTGACAGAAGGTGGGAAGCTGGGATAGGGGGAGAGAGGGAGAGAAAGAAAAAAGGAAAAAACTTCATAAATTACGAACACAACATCATAAATCTCCCCCTGAATATAAACACCTTGCTCTTTAGCAGCCTGCACCAGGGCTGTTTCAAGAGCTGTATGTGCCACCTCTGCTCAGGACAGCCACATGCCCTCAAGTCAAGGGTGGGCTGCTGCCAAGGCTAGGCTTGAAGAAATACAGGTCCAGGGATGGTTTTAAGGGCCACACCAATCCTCCATGCAAATGCCACCTTAGCCACAGGAGTTCTTCATTAAGGCATCAGGAAACACAGTTTCTACCCATGGGAATGCTTGGGTAGAGCTGAGGGTGGGCCAGGAGCTCTCTGCAACTGCCTCTTTTTTTACCATGTTTTTACACACTGTGAAGTGAGACCAGGAGAAACCAAATAAACTGCTGTTCAGTTAGTTTAATTTTATTTGGTTCTTATAAGAATAACTGCATCATATCTTCCAGAGACTACTGAGTGTAGCTCAGCCAGGGGTCTAATAAATAAATATATGTGCTCTCCTAAGAGCCTACCAACAAGATGGATAAACCAACCTGCAACTTTAGATCTGGCACAACCGTCTAACCTATTCACATGAAATCTTGTGCAGCTTGGCTTAGAGCACAGTTTACTTCCAGCCTGCTTTCCAGAAAGCTGGCTTGCAATGGAAAACACAAGTTTATAAAGCCTTGTCTCTGATGCACGTAAGCCACCAAACCCGTGGGCACACACCACCCTGTCTGCACATGCCTGTGGGTGAGACAGAGCTAGTCAGGCAGGGAAGTGGGCTCCCTCCATGCTTTTGATAGGTTTCATTGAATAAAGCTTCATCTGCAACTGAGATGCTGAAACGCAAATAAAAATGACTCCTATCACAAATCAAGCAAATAGATATTTCCACGAATACTATCAGTGGGATTCAGCTCAGCAGAAAAACCCACAATAAATATAATCAACGAATCACAGAGAAAATCTGTTGATAAACTGCACTGTAATTTTATTTGATGTTTTCTTATAAAATTGTGGGTTTCTACCTGCAGTAGTTTGATTAAGGGGTATATGCATTTACTAGCAGCAATATTGCATTTCACGTCTAGACAGCTTTGTGGACGTCAGGTGAGGTGTTTCTCCTTCATGTGCTTTTATGATTCAGAAAAAAATCTGTATTTACTGTATTAGTGCTTTCAGCCAAGATGCTAATTGATTCTCAGGTTACTCCTTTCATTATCTGATTCTTTTTTTTGATTGTACAGAGTTAAACAACATTATTTGTTTTACTCTGGGTGATTTACAGGTAAAAATTTTATTGACACTGTTTGTCAAACCAACTTTCCTCTGAGTATGTCATGCAGATTTTACTACTGATTTGTATTAAATGAGTTTATATTCCACATGGAAATTATACATGCTTAACCATGTGCTCTTGATACTTAGATGAATGATACACTATGCAGGGTAACTGCATCCTATATAATAAGCAGTATTACATATTGCAATATGCAATGTTGCATGTTGTGATATGTCATTATGCAATAATGTGCTTAATATATTGCATCGTGAGACTGCTAAAATGGCCAGTCTTAATGGATAAAATGTTCTCATTTCTCAACTAAGCGGCAGGATCTGGAGTGTCACAGCAGTAGTTTGGAAGTCCATTTAGGTGCAGTTTGGTCTCAGTCACCTCATACATGCTCCTCACACCACTGCAAAGCCAGTTTTGCCTCATGTTGCTCATCAGCCTGTGCCATCCTTCCCATTTGCTACAGGCAAAAATGGTCCCAAATACTTTTATTCTAAAGAAGTCTTAATTTTCCCTATCCTGAGGGCATGAGGTGGTGTTTTATGATTGTGAAATTTCATTTGCTAATGTGTGGAGAATCCTGCGGAATCTTAGTAGTGGTGATTTTGTGCCATTGTGAGTTTAGACAGATCATTATCCCATCCTTTATTAAGGTAAATGTTTAAATTAATTTGTTAAATTACAACAATAAAATGTGTTGTTACAGAGGAAAGAAAAAAGAAGCCAGAAGCCACTGTGGGTACTTTCTGAACAAAAAACCCTAGGAAACCTTAGAATAAACCATATATTCAGCAAATGCAACTCAGGAAATCAGTTGTACCAAAGGCTGCTTTATGGTGTTAGGTGCTGAAATTATGGCCCAGTTAAAGTCGATGATTGTTATGCCATTAACTTCAAGTGAGCTGGGATTTCATCTTCTTGGTCTTTCTGCTGGAGACAGAGGCTTGCTGGAGGAAATTGGGCCAAAGAAATGCCACCACACAAACCAACCAGGAAAGTGACACGTAAGCAGAGCTGCATCAGGTGATAACTCAAACAACCAGTGTATGCAAGTTTAGGTGCTGACAAGTGCACAAATGTCAGGGAAAATAAAAGCACAGTTTTGCTGTGAAATTTTCATTAGATCTCAATAACAGCTCAGTATAGAAAACAAGACTAATATTTTCTTAATACAAGACCAGAGGCTCTCACTTCCTGCTAAAGTAGAAGAGAATGGGAATTTCCATCCTTTTGGCCTGCTGAGGCATACAGGGATATTTGTGATGTGGACAAGGTGTTAGAGAAAAACCACTAGTGTCAGTGTGGCACAGACTGTCTTTTGCCAACACAGACAACAGCCTGCTCATCTTTCCGTGTCTTTCAGTTGATCTAACTGGGGACCAGTCCAAAAAATGAGCCATGTACCATTGTCTTCTACCCATCTGAATGCTGGAAGAGATGATAAATATTAACAAGATACTACAAGCATTAGGAAGTTCTGTTAAGGCAAAATATGCCTAGAAATCATCACAGGGAGAAAGTTTAGCAACTCATATTTCCAGTTCTGTGTCCAGCTCCCCAGATCAAACTTCCTTGAGAAAAGATAAATTGTCTTCAAGTGCTGGTGTTTACAGCCCAGATGCCTTCAGAAGTGTTGCAAATCTGAAGGGAAAAATTTCTATGGCATGAAACTCAACAGGTATGCTTTACTGCAAGGAAACCTTTGTCATTTACATTTTTTTTCCAATTTGAAGACAGGAAGGAAAGAGGAATAGTCATCATAAACTGGGAAATAAAATGAGAGGGCAACTTTCAGGGCAAGTCACAAGACGAAAAACCTAGGCTAAAGGAAGGTCCAGCCTTGCAGATTTCAACCTAGAAAGAGTGTCTGGAGAGATCAGCATAGTAACAAAACCAAACACACCTGCTATATATAGAATGTCAGGTATGAGGGCATCTCAACTATATGGCTAAAGAGCACAGAAAGTGCAAAAATGAAGGAAAAAAAAAAGTGTACTGATAGCTGTGGTTTTCCTTTAAACATTAATGCATCTCAAAATCAGCGTTTCTTACAGTTTCTTCCAGTCGTTAGCAGTGGATGCCAGGAATGCAAATGAGCAGCTGCCCTTCCCAGCCCCTATTTTGGATTTTACATAGTTGAGAGAATCTTTAGACCTTAGAGCATATTTGTTCTTTGATTTCTTTTGCTAAAACAGACTGTAGCCTGGGTAAACACTGAGGAGGGCATGGAGCCAAGCGGTTAGTCTGCATAGGCAGCTTTTTGTTTCTCCAGCCTTCATTCAGACTCACAGCTGAGCAGTTATAAGTAGTGGATGCACCCTGGAGAATCGCTTTCAACCCACACAAACAAAGCTGAAATCTGTGATGTTTCCTTCCCACATCCAAATGCAACCAGTCCAATTGCCTGTATATATCTCAGATGATTTGGGCAACCTATTAAATAGTCTGTCAAAAGCACTCACCACCCCACGAGGTGCAGGTCTGATCTTAGTGCAGTTTCTGCTGGCACAGGTTTTTTAACACTAGCAAAGTTTCTTCCAATTTATATCAATATGTAACCAGTTGAATCAGGAGGACCAAGGGCCGGAGTACCAACTTTGACTGAGAGAACATCTCAGATGAACAATTTGCTATACCATTCCTTACCTGTCACACTGGCATGAGCTCATACAATCCCAAATCACACTCATAATTCCTGCCCATTTCATAATCCCCTGCCACAAGTCTGGGATGAGCTGAGAAAAACCATAAATACTGAAGTACACCTAAGTACATAGCCCACATTTTCTGGATAGCCTCTACTTTTCCTGCAGGCAACTTTGTAATGGAGAGGAATCAAATATAACTAATTTTCAGGTTCTTGATTTCAGTAATTTAAATAATTTTAGTGAAATTTTACTGTTTGGTTTCCTGCACAACACTTCTGTATTTGCAGAGTGTTCTTTCGAGCAGGACTGTTGTATCTCCCTAAAGTCCACAGGAGGGCTAAGTAATTACCCTTTCCAGTGAGATAAATGTCCTATTTTAGCTTTATTGAGAGTACAAATAGAAGTCAACTGTTGATCAAGAGCTGAATTTTGCCCAACCTGAGACAATGTATGTCTGTATTTAGATGGATGAATGAAATGTGCTTGCAGTAGATCCATATGTTTTGGTTAAGTTGCATGGCATATTTTAGGCTGAAGCTACTCAGAAGTTTAGAGGCAGAGCCAGTGGTGAGGAGTTCATGGGTGGTGTCTACCTGAGACTGGTAAACCTGGAACAGACTTCTACCCCTCCCTGACTGACACGTAGCACTAGTCAGTCTACAAATACCGAAAACAAGTATATTGGCACTGTCTAAAGTGAGTGGAAGCAGTGAAGAGTAGTACAGGTATCTTTAGGTTCTCAAGTTTATATAAGTATGTGTGCCTAAATATGTACCTTTCAATTTTGGAAGACTGGGCTTAATATTTTTCACAAAAGTTTGGAGATAACAAAGAACACAGGAAAGAGGCAGTTGACATCTCATTTATTAAATTCATATCTATCATATATACATGCACCCTATATACATTAAAATATGGGTTTAGGACTTCTTTAAATCCAAACTAGCTTAAAATAATAAAAAGGTCTGCATTTTAAACATTTCATACAGAAAAATTTTTTTCATATGATTCTATTCATTCTCTCCATGCAGGCATATCTGGTTATCTTTTTAGCTTACACAGTAGGTTGATAAGGTTTTAAGCATGGTGCAATAAGAAAACAGAAAGCCTAATGTTGGAAAAACTGTAGGAATAGGGAAGGGAAAGAAAACAATATTTCAAATGGCTTTCAAATATTATTTGTATAATAGATTTTCCCTTGAAGTAAACTAATCCTTAGCATCACTTTTATAATGGCTGTATTTTCCTAAGGCTTTGTTTCCTAGAGCCTCAAAACAAAAGTCTACATTGTCATTTTTGTTCACTTGCCATGAATAATGTTAAAGCCACAAACAGTTGATCACGGGATCCTATAGAGCAAAATGGTTGTGGCAAATGTGTCTAACCTAGACTATATTCCCATGAAATACATAGCAGAGGGATAGTCCTCCTGTTTTAAGTTTGAATCTATATTAAGGCAGAAAATTAAAATTTTTATTCATCAGATTCTTCCTAGTAGGTTATGCGTTTTGATAGACAAAAACCCCCTTATCTCCTTTTACACTACAATTGATCTACACATTAGGAGATACCCAATGTTTAGCATAGGTTATAAGCTTACACTCCTTAGAACAACTTTCTAGTAACCATTTTTGCCAATTTTCCTCTGGGCAATTTGGTTTAGGTCATAGTGACTGATCTTTTTTGTCTCAGTAGCCACACCTGCAGTGTATTTAAAGCAAAGGTCCAAGGGCAGATTCCCATGAAATCTTGTGCTCACACGAGAAAATGGAAGTTTGAGCTATACCTTTGCACTGGCTCGAACAGGAACACCAGGACCTGCCTAGTGGCAAGAAGTGTAAGCATGAAAAAGACAGGGAATAAAAAAGGAAAAAATCCCCAGGCTTTAGCTCACTGCAAGGCCCTGGCTTTTAGGAAAGCAGCATAGGTGCAGCCAGTCTCGGTACCTCCTTTTCCTCACTGCAATAGATTTAACAGTAAGGCTATAGTGTTGCGATGCAGCATCAACACACAGAAAGCACTGCCTGCCATCCCAAGCACCACAGATGGCTCAGTGCTGCACTGGGAGCATGCAGCATGGTGCTTCCCACCATGTGACATACAGCGCCTGGGCTGGAGCTGGGGCTGTGCCGAAGTTTGGACAGGACAAGCCTATAGCTGTCTGCTCTGGTCCTCACAGACACAGCCCAGGAATGCCGCATGGTCTGTCTCCAGCGGTACTGAAGAAGGAGGCAGCTGCTTCCACTCCTTGCTCAGCCACTGAGGGAAGCAGAGAAGCCTTTGAAATTATGAGTTAGTGCCAGAACTGCAAGCAACAGCTGTCAAAATTCTTGACAAAGATGCTTTTTTACGTGCTTGGGGATACACATTTAACAGAAGGGAGGGGAAAAAAGAGGACATGAAAAAAATGAAAGAAGATGGGTCATTTTTTCCTTTCAAGAAACAGTGAAAATTATTATTTTTCAGGTTGTTCAGCAGTTCAGGATTGTATCGCTTAAACAGAACTCTTTCTGAATCAATATAAACTACAGTCAACCCTTATATGAACACTGTTATGTTTTGGGGTTTTTTATAGATGAAACAGGACAGACAGATACCAGCTAGAACATTAAGTGAGCAGGAACTGCTAAGTGCATCTTCTGGTGTTCCATTTTTCTTTTATTTTTGCTCTGGTGAAGTTGGGCTCCATTTTGAAAAGGTGTTGTAGAAAAGAAGGTGTTATTTGTAAATCTACAGACTGTAGTAACAGATTTTCCTTCTGGTGTAAACTGCTTTTTTTTCTACCTTCTTTAGTGAGCTTATCAGCAGGAGAAAGATACAAACCTCGGGTTTTTTGCTATTAAAAAAAATTATTAATTAAAAAAAAAAATTTGGTAGTATTGTCTAGCTGGGACAGTACCAAGCTAGGACACAAGTTAGGACATCTTCTGCTCGTCTGCTGTGCTCCTGTGAGTGAACATCTACCATCTCTTCATTCCTTAATTTCCTCAGTAGCCTAATTTGCAAAGTGTTTGAAAAAGCAATGATGAAATACCTGTATTTTGTCTTTACTGTGAGACTCTGCCTAAGAGAATCAGGTTGGATAAATGTCACTGGTGCAAAAACTTGCCTGTCATACATTTGAAGAAAAAAAGATCAGTACTGGTATATGAATAAGTACAGTCTATCTTTTGAATCTCATCTGAGATTCTGACAGCTGGGAAGCCCAAACAAACACATTTGTTTTGAAATGAAACTTGAAAAGTAATGAGACAAAACCCTGGATCACTCCAGTGTTATTCATACTATTGCTTCTCACAGTAAAAGTGTATTTTGGGCCATAGGACATGGTGAATTATGCCTACCTTATGTTATAATAGGCAGGAAACCCCCAAATATTGCATGAATACACAGAGCAGTACAAGATGCTATCACATATCTTAGTTCAGGAAGCTAAAAAATATACTGTTGTTCTCCACTATGTCCTTTATTTTGCCTATATTTAGCATCAGCTCTGATTTCTCACTTCTATGAAGGTGAGTTAAAACACATTTCCAGCTGCACCTTAGGCCAAGAAGACTTTAAAAAAAGCCTCTGCACACTGCTCCAGACTAAATTCTAGGTGTGATTCACACTAAGTGTGATTCTGGGATACGGCTGAGCTGACCCCCATGGCTGCAGCACAGCTAGTTCTGACTGCCCATCCCAGGCACACAGTCCATCCTCCTCCGCTGGGCTGACATGTCTCTGGGCAAATGGACCTAAGCTAGCAGGAAACATTCCTCTTGTTATTTCAGTAGTTACTCTGCTGCCAGATGAACTCCCCGAACTGGCATGCCGCAAGATCACCAGTTTTCTGTGCTGGTGCAAGGGCACAGTGGGACGGGAAGGTGGGGAAAAGTGAGATCTCTCCCTGTGGCCGCAGCTGCCAGAACAGTTCGTTAGCACACCAATAACTGCAGCCTGTGTCCCGCCACCACACGTGCTCCCTAACCCTGCTCTGGAGCATCCTCCTCCTCGCCTGCGCTACACCGTCCCAGTGGGAAGGACACGAGCAGTGCAGAGGGCAGCAGATGGGGATGGGAGGCAGGGAGGGAGGACAGGACTCTCCCAGGGGCTCTCTTCATTGCACCAGCAGATGTGTTTGTGAAATGATGGTGCCAGAAACCTTTGTGTAGCACTGGGTATTCCTAATTGAGAATTTTTCTCTGATTTTCATTTTTTTTTCTTGCAAAGCGTTAGACTGCTGAGTACTAGACTGTCCTTGATGATTTGAAATTACGATGTTTTAATTATTAATATAGGCAGGTTTGTACTAATCTTTCTTAGGAGATATGGCTGCTTTTTGCAGATCAAAATAACTGTTCTATAAAATAGTTCATTTGTAGTAACAAAGCCTACATATCTGGCACAAAAATTTCTGAATGGCCCAACCCAATTTAAATTTTTTTTTTCTTTCAAGTTGTTCTTTCTTGCCTACAAGTTTTCACCTCTTCATCCTGATTTAGGCTCAGAAAAGCCCCGCAGATTCTCTTTCAGACATGAAAATCACTTCCTGTGCATCTCTGGCTCTGAAGCAACATTAGCACTAAGTAATGTCTCCTTGCTCTGTTACCCCTCGAGCCAGGGTGGGCAGTGCTGAAAGCAACTGCCTGTGAAGGGACCAGAAGGAGCACGAGCTACAGTTTGGGTGCACCAGAATCCCTGCAGGGCCGTCTACAACCTTCACCACATCTCAGAGAATACAAGTGTTCTGGGACCCGAATCCCCAGACAATTTTCTAGCAGGAGCCACTCCCCACTGGGAGAATTATGAAAAGAAAAATCCAGGAGCAAGAACTTAAAGAAATGTATTTATCCCTTGTTTAAAAATGATTAAGTGCTGCAGGCAAGCATTGGTCTCTAGTGGGCAATCCCAAGCTGGAGCAAGTTTTCTTTGTAGTTAGGTAGTTGGCAATAGATCATCTACTGCTATAATAATGTGATTCTGAAGCACAATCCCTGATGCTAGCTTGGAGTTCATAGAAGAAAACCCTTGCTTAGTTATTAACACTCTCCATGTGTCTTAAAGACAGCTGAGCACTCTCTTCACAGGTACAGATCTCCTGACAAGACAGTGATACTTGCTGCTCATTGTGCTGCTGCTGCTGAGGCTATTTATATTAAAGATGGCCACCATTAAAAGCGGGTAGAGAATTATTTCCATAGAGTTGGGGCTAGTTGTTTCAGAAATCAGTGGCATATTTTAACCATATTTGAAGTTTCTACTGCTTACAGTTAGACTGCAAATTAATTGGAAAAATACTTAGCTAGCATAACAGACCAGATGAGGTAAGAGGTATTCTTTTATCTCTGATGTAAATTATTTTACATTTCCTTACATGGGTGTCACTTTCAAGGTAATGGAGAGAAGGAGAATGGTCCTCTCTGTAGTAGATGAAGAATGGGAAGTTGGGGCAAATAGAAGTTTTGCCCAAGTGCCTGTCAGGGGCACAATGGAGGAAAGCTTAATGCACTATTATATAAAGGAGTGAAAAGCTATAAATACCAGGTAATCAGGTTTTCATTTTTATGGCTCTATACATCTATCCGTTCCTCGGACAGAGTACTGCATTATTTAAAGGAAAGTGCTGGACAAAATCATAAAGTTCCAAGTGCTTTTCAATTGCCTCACATTCCCTGACTGATATTAAAAGCAAACTGATACAAAAACAAAAGAAAAAAAACTGAAATGACACTCAGGAAAAAAAATGTTGCTAGACATGAAGTGTAGCCTCAGTGTTGAATTATGATGTTTGATAGGCTAGACTTGTGTCAGAAAGTGCAAATACATGCAAATAGTCTAAGTCACGCAAGCATGAGGGTGGACATCCCTCCTGATCAGCCTCAAAACTGCTTTAACCTAATATTGAGAAAGAAACTATGGAAAGGGAGGCACACATGGCTGAAACACTTCTGGCCAGCTTTCAGGGCTTATCCGCTGAATATCAGCGTTGATGCAGCTCACTGTCAGCACTTGGTGTGCTGCATTGGCAGGCAAAGAGAAGAGCATCAGGAATCCAGCAATATCTTGATCCACAAGGAAGTTGATGCTAGCCCATGGGAAATGAATTTTCAGACTCAGAAGGGTGAAGGCCAGTGCTGTTAGTTAACATTCTCCTTGCAAACTAAAACACACCTTTGCCTACATCTTCCCACAAGATTCCAAGCAAGTAAAAATTAGGATTCGTATGTGGGTCAAATTTCCTAATTACATTCATTCCTCTCCTGAGCACTGTTGGTCAGTTCAAACTGCACCATCTGTGTGTGCACATATGCAAGCCATTTCCAGAAAAATTTCTCTCAACTTTCCATCCTTCCCAAGATTATAGTGTGCCCTAAGCAGAGGAGAGGGAGAGGGTGTGGTTGCATCACCACAGGGATGTTGGAGCTCAATTTACTGGCATGGATTTTTCTCTCTTTCTCTTTCTGCATCTGTTCTGTCACTTAAGTGACACAAGTAGTACACTGCTCTATACCACCCATGCCCTTGACATGTCATTCTTCACCAGTTTAAAGCCCACCACGGGCCATTCCTACCATGGGGCAGATATTTAACCGTGCTCAGAAGTGACAGTAAGTCCTGAAAACCTACCCAATAATGAATTGCAACTTTGACTTGGCAAGCAAAGCCCTGGTTTATTGCTTATGACAAAGGATTCCCTAAAGCTGGTCGTCTAGTAAGTTCCAAATTCCTCCCTCTGCTTAAACTTATATATTCTATGTAGCCTGTGGTATTACAGCAATATAAGGAATGATTTTTGGTTTGGTGTGTTTTAATGGAAAATGTCTCAGAGTACTGAATGGCTACCAACATGACTTTTGAAAACAGACTGCCACAGCAAGACACTTGGAGATAAGGGATTTTCTTAGACCCTTTCCCCTCCCACACACTTGCTCATTGTAATTTCTCTGGCAGATGAGCTGAAAATCAAAATCTTACTGCTGAAGAGAATATACTGTACATCTGTTTCAGAAATTATTGAGTTCATATAGTTTGTGGATCTACAAAGATATTGCCTTGTTCTAACAAAGACTAATGTCAGTTCTGTCTTGTTCCTGCTGTACATAGTTATATTATTGCTGTTTGTATTTCCCTTATTACTTCTGAAAATCATTGCACTTCATCTTGATCATCAAATTGGTGCGACACACAACACCACGTAGCTGTTTAATTATGCATGTGAGTATTCATTTTATCAAAAGTACAGCTTTCATGTGCAATTCTCTAATAAGGCAATGGCTCCCATGTAGGTTTTTTGTGAGACACATCCCTGCATGACTTTGCAGACACCCACACCATAGTGTCACAACATTCACATCATAGCATGCAGCAGTGTGCCACCATGAAATGCAATGAGAAAATAGGAAAATACTGCTATTATGTCATGCTGACATTGTCTACTGTCAAATTTGTAGCAGCCACATTTCTCCAACAAAGCACAGAATTTATATTCTCAAAACCAGACTCGTCATGGGGACCAGAGGAAAACCCCTGGGGGCACTTCCAACGATTACACAGCTACTGTTTGTCTGCAGCTTTGTTGCCTTCAATGTCACATCTATGCAATGGCATAGGGGTAGAGGGAAAGCTTTCCCCTTCATCAGGGTCAAGAGGAATTACTTTTTCAGCACAATGACCCAGTACTTTGAGTCCAGACTGACGATGACTAACCTTCACATCAAAACTCACCCTAGATGAAACTCCCGGTAGTTTCAGTGTGCAGCTAATGATTGAATACTGCCTTTACTCCCAAAGTTGGCTCTATGGATGTGGCACAACATTGCACTGCCAGGGTCTGTTCTCTAAGGCACTGCGAGGAGAGATTGAGTCAATCTGTCCAATTGCTCTCTACTGCTTTCAGCATCATCTAATCAAAATATAAAGAAACACCTATCTGATTGTCCTGTGCCTTTTGTAGGCTGAAGGATTAGTTGTCAACTAGAGCCATTTCCTCTGATTTCTGTATTAAATAAGTCTATTCTCTTGGACAAGGAATGTTATGCTTCTTAAACTATGCTTCTGCAAAGAAGACCTAAATGATTTGCTTCTTTGGCTCATTAGCTTGTCCTTGCACTTGAGAAAGGACAGTGCTGCTTATGAGTTAAATGTCCACTTCAGCTGATGAAGAATGGCAAAGAGATTAGCATGGTTTTATCTCCATTTTGTCCACACTTCATATTAAATTTCCTTGCAGATTAAGAATTATGTAAAATGCTTAAATCACTGCAGAACTGTTTTGTGTGTGCTGGCCTGTGGGTAGTAAGAAATAATACAGCAAAAGGCAGATGGGCAGAACAAAGAGCTAGAGTATGGCAAAGATAGGCAGGATAATGACACCGTGATGAGCGAAGGAGCAGACAAGAGCCTGTGGACCAGTTTGGGAATAAGTCACAGAGAAGTGAAAAGACATGATGAGGATGTCATTTTCCTACAGACAAGTGTCTGAGAACCAGATTAAGGACATTTTCCAAAACGGTGATAAGTTTATTTTAGTAAAATTTGATATAAGTCAGTTTTCCTGTATCTGTTATCTGCTTTTCCATGCACAATGACAAATAGCATATTAACACATGAAAGAAATTTCACATATGAGGTGAGTCTCTATGTTCATCAGGTCCTAGTTGTGGACCTCTGTTTCTTCTCAAAGCCAGGCCCCCTCCCATCCTGACAAGTTATATTGGGATGGCACCTGCCAAGGACTCACATTTTACATTTAAATTCCTGTAATTTTATATGTTAACCAGAATTCCTGGTTTCTAATAGCTCCAAGGGTTTTTTTTGAGTAATTAGACTAGCTGTATATTCATTCCCATTTGATAGAATTTAATTACCTAAATTTTGTACATCAATATAAATATGTCACTCTTTCAAAATATGTAGTTTCCCGCTCTTAACATTCAGTTAAATCTGGTTTTAATTCTTTCTGGGGTTGAATTTTTGATAGCTTTGGTGTCCTCAGTTTTAGTAAATTAGCATATTAGATGGATTATCTCCCTTTTTCTTAGCTTTCGTGTAGAATACTTTCCTATTAAATACAGAAAATCAGGATTCAGTAATGTCTTTATTACTTAGACCATGAAAGCAGATTGGAAACATGATTGTTGTCTCCTTTTGCTCTTCTAAACAAGAAAATCTGTCCATTTGCTAGAATGGATTTATAGTGATTCATAACGGTGTAATAATTCACACAACCCTAGCAATTAACAATATTACACCAGGAATTACTTCATCTTGTGATGTTTAGGGCACACGTTGCATTTACCAAGGGTACGTGCGGGTACACATTAACTTGGTAATCATTCTGTGATTAGCTCAAAGTCTTTCCCAAAGTTAAAATCTGCCAGTACCCATAACCACCTGTGTAGAAAGCCATCACAAAACATATTATCTGGGAAGTTGCTGCCTTCAGTATTTTACATAATAGCTGCCCTAGTATTTTATATCATAAACTGTCCTTAGCCATAAAATATTGCCATTTTCAAATACTCCTGTTCATCAAATCAGAATGTGTGGAGTGTTTCTACATGACTGCACCCTTTAAAGCCTTGATCCTGCAAATGCTTGACTTTGATGACACCTGAATGCGACTATTACTCATGTTTCTAAGGTTAAGCATATTCATGTCCACTGGATCACTCCTTAGCTCCTAAGCATCTTGAAGCAGGAACATTGCCTAGAGATGAGCATACCCCTGGGAATAAATTTTCATTGATGTGCTTCCATGCACAGTGTATAAAGAATCAATGATGTATGTATTTCTTTTCATTTAATGAAAATAAATCCATCCTGTGTCCTCAGCGAGACTGGTTTATCACTGGTGCATCACAGCTAAATGAGTCACAAGTCAGCTAAGGCCACTACTGTCTCCTCAGGCCTCACCTCCATGTCCCATGCTGGTTTCTACCCACAGAGAGTACAGCCTTTAACAGCTCTTAATGAGGACTGACTTAGAGGAGGACATGATTGCAAGTTAAAATCTATGTGGTTTATATATTTCAGGTAAATTCCATCCTATTTTTATAGTTCTTGCTGCAATGGAGATCAAGCAGAGAGGTCTGAATTAAACTACTGTGGCAGCAGCCAACCCAATGAGTCCAGGGCTTGTAAGGAGCAGGACTGTAAAAAAATATTAGTCACATACAATTATTAGTGTTTCAGAAGAGCATGCCCAGACTTCATTCTTGCTAATTCAGCAAAACAGAATAATAACTGCAGTTTGTTATTCTTCACATGGGCATTTACCATTTCTGAGCAACAGTAAAACAGGAGAGGATTGAGACTGCAGCATGTGAGCAGCAGAGCAAGAAACACACAGGTTCAGACAATCACACAAGAAATACTTCTGTCTACACAAAACCACTGTTGAAATCAGCAGCCAGGATCACAAAAATAAAGTTGTGCAACTGAGTTCTTCGTTTAAGAGAGAAAAGAAGCCAACAAAATAAAGAAGAGAAAACACCTCATGCACCATAACCTCCAGTGTGGCACTGCACATACACACACATGCAAACACACTATCCTGCAATGCCAATTTTATTGACATTGCCAGCTCTGCACCTGCCTCGCGGCTAGAGAGCAGAACCAAGGGCTTCAAAGCCAAATTTTGCGTGCACACACACACAGAAATGACAAAGATATGGCTCGGAAATAACCCTCTGAGCTCTTGGGGCACAACTAATGCATCCCCAGGCTCAGTAGCCTGAGAGTCATCCTATCAGCGCTGCCGTGGGGGGGATGTCACACTCTTGGGCAGACCTTATCCCTTTCCAAAATCGCTTCAGCTTCTCTACCACTGGAAACATCCCTGTTGCTGCCCACCCCGCGCATGGTCATCCTCCGCTTCATCCTTCACCCCAGACAGTTCCCCCAGCCGAGGCACTGCTGGTGCCCTCCAATCAGCAGATATCCATGGCAACCGGTCTCCAGCACCAGGAGGAGACAGCTGAGTTGGATTGAAAATCTCCCTTCTGCTCCCGCCTCAGTCACGTGCGACGAACGGGCAGGCGAGCGGCTTCCCTGCTCCCTCAGAAGTGCATTCCTGCCTCCCTTTGTCTCCTTCCTTCAGGGGCGCTCGCCGCGGACGCCCTCACGTCGCCGGTGCTGCTCACTCACGGCGCTGTGCGCTGGCAGGTCTCTCACACCCTCCCAAAATCAGCACTCAGTGGGCGAGCCCCGCACACTGCTGACAGACACAGAGCCTCCGGCCGTACTGCACTGCCCGCAGAAACCCGGCAGCCGCGTAATAAATCGGTTCTTGTAACACAATTAAACTGGGGGAATCAAATAACTGTTACCATTATCAAGCGCTTGTTGATGCCTCAGATATTTAGACAGGATAACAGGCTGCACATCGCTTTCCCCCTCCTTGCCAGCGGAACCCAGGAGCTGATTTGCATGCCGTGGCCGCGAGGCAATCCTCGGAGGATTTGCAGCAAACCTGTCGGCTGCGGACTGCTCCGCAAGCACGTGCAGGTACAAACCTTCGCACTGATCTCTGTGGATCTGAGCTGTCGACAGCCCCGGACCAAGGCAGGCTGCCAAAGAATTTTGAACTCTATTTGGGGAGTGTTTCCGTACACATTCGTTACCTAACAATTTTGGATATCCAGCTAAAACTGAGTTGTAGTTTGGCTTTGTGTTCCTTGAATGAAACACTTTTTTTCACTCTGTCACACTCCTTGCCAGATCCTTGGAAGTTAAAAAGACGGAGGAATTTGATGGGAACACAACCCCAGCACATAGTCCTGTCCCACCTCTGCTGCAGAAATTCAGAGGCTGATGACAAACCTCTGTGTTGTGTCCAGGTTGTATCTGACAGTTGTCCTACCCTAAAGGGAGGCTGAGGCATCTTACCCTATTTTTATCATGAAGAGACCAGTGCTAAATGTCTCTGGATCTACATCCACAAGAATCTACCTTTCCTTTGGCCAATGCACAAAAACCCCTGTACAGCTCTGCAGACTTGCAAAGGTCTTTCAGGATTAGTCACTGAATAAATAGTCCATTAAAACACCTTAGAATATACCTATGAAACACTTGTGATAAATTTAAGTTTTAGGAAAAAAAGCTGTAATTCGTAACTGTTTTAAATATTAAAAATTGTTTTTCCCCAAAAAACCACAGAAAATTAAGAGCATCTGCAATACGAAAAACCTCTTTATACCTTCTTTTTAAAATCCAAATTGTAATGATTGTAGAGGGTCTGTTCCTGCTAGGTGGGACATCTGAATGGCATGGGACACAGGCGTGTTTTAAGTGACTGATTGATCCAGCTGGCTAAATGGCACCAACACCTCCTTCAGCTGCACTGTGAAAATAGCAACCTACAGCAACATAGAAACCTGTGTTTTCCCTAGGCAGATGCAGTGGATAGGCCACATATGTAGCATATTAATACAGAGAAATGATAAATACAGGCTTTCTGTCTCATCCTTCTAAAAAGGTTATTAACTGTCTTTCTTGCACCTAAGGGGAGAGATTGGCCAGAGCTGTCATATGTTCCTGTCAGATTTTTCATACTAGCACTGCAAATTAGGGCTTTGGGGAGTTAGCTAAAAATAAAGATAGGTGGTACAGAGCCAGGTGGAGAGAAATGTTGAATGTTGTATTTTCATAGGGTTTAACAAAAGCAGGATCAGAGTGAATTCGTCCCTGTTGCAGAGGGCTGGCTTGAGTCTGAGGAAACACCCCATTGAACCTTGATGGCTCCACAGCAAAAGGTAGATTCTTAGTACAGACAAAATAACCCCTTAAAGAATAGCAGTCTGGCTTGGATGTCCACAGCATTTCCAACTGACTCCAAAAAGATACAACGCAGTGTTGGCAAATATCATCCCCCAAAAAACGTAAGACACAGCTATCACTGGAACCTGGGAAAGGAGAAAAATATATCACAGCAATTTTCTCCAAGCCAGGAAGAGCTATCATTGGTCAGGAACACAAGGGCTATAGAAGTGATGAATTTCTGCAGTAGAAGTCCAGTTACAACAATCTTCTTCTGTGGTGTGATTTGTTCACTGCATGTTCATAAGTTTACAAAAACAGTATTATCAGGTCTTATTCTTTCTTTTTCTTTATGACACTGAACAGACCATATCTTGTCATAAGCCTGGGTATCTCAGAGGCTGCACCAATGTACAGTGCCAGCATGAAAAAAAGGGGGAAAAGGAGCTCTGCCAAGCTCCCAGCACACCTGTCATAGTCTGTTCCCACACTAGGGTGAGGCATGAGGTCCTTTGGTCAAAAGAAGGAGAAACTGCCAAAAAACACTGAGCAAATCGTAAAAATCATTAACTGCCTGCATCTGAAGTTCAAAGTGCAGAACTACCACAGGAGAATTTATTTCCAGCCTAACCCAAGATTCACTTTCTTTGTTTGGATGGTTCAGGGCAGCTGGATGCAAAGACTCATCATTTTATTAATCCATAAAGTCCCATGAACACCTCTTGCCCCATATATACAATAGAACACTAATAGTTATAACGGCAGCAATAGAAAACTCATGCTAAATACTTCAAGACTCATGCCTGTCCAGTTAAAAAAAAAAAAGAAATCTGAATACATAAGTGTAAACTACAAATAAGCACTACAAGAATTTCTGGGATTTCAATGTTTCCCTAAGATCTACTGTGCATCACTGGAAAGCTTTGCTCACTAGGAGAAAGACAGCAAGGTTTGTGCATGCAACTAGTAATCTGACATTAACAATTTTACTTCTATTACTTTGAAGATATTGTTTTCTTAAAAAGGAATTTTCTCTATCCAGAACTTGGCTGCTTCTGCTTGATTATTCAGTGAAGTCATCATAATTCTGCTTTATGATGGTCTGCCACCATCTATATATTGGCCATGTCACAAATTCAGCATCATAGCTTTATGGTGAAATGAAGCAAGAGGAAACAAGCGGTGGGGTTACAAATTCTTGGTGAAGCAAGCCTCTGAAAGTAGCTTAGAAATGCCTTTGAAAGTAGCCACAGAGGCTTGACAGAAAGAGAAGATAAAACACCTGAAAGCTAAACAGATGTAGGCAATCACACAAGTCAAATATGCCCTCAGTGTGAAAGCTCCTACACAGGACAAATGAGAGCATTTGGGTCACAGAACAGTCATGCCTGTGTGAAGGGTGGAACATATGGAAATTTTTGCTGTTAATTAGGGTGTGCCTATGGCAAGGCCACTGCAGTTGGATTTGCTTCAATTCAGAAATGTTCAGCTCAGCATAATAGTCTGGTTGGAATTCAGAAAAGAAAATACAAGGTTGTTGTTCCCTTTTTTTTTTTTTTTTTTAATTTTAATCCAGAGATGCCAGAACAGGCAATGTAGAAATCAGGAGGAATAACAATACAGGGAATGGAAGAATGCCCAGAATCTGAGCTGGGATGGTGATGCTCCAGGTGAGAGAACCTGTTTTGGGATGCCAGCTAGGACACTTGCCCCATGCCTTTCCATTATGCTTAGGGTCAGCTTTTGCCCTTCACAAAATGAGGAGAGTGATGTTTAATGGCCTATTGAAAGTTCACTGGGTTGAAATGAAGGGGATCTGGACTTTGTTCTTGTCACTTCCATCACTGGTTGCGTGATGCTGGGCCAGTTCCTCTACTCTACCCCGGGTTCCTCAGCTTAATCAGGGCTAACAATGCCGACCTCCTCTATAAAGAGCTTTCCAGTCCACAAAAATCTGGATGTTATTATAATGATTGGCAATCACATCACGAGAGTGGGATTAATTTGTTCAAATTCAGATGTTTAAAATATTTTTTAACTCCTTCATACCAAGCCTAAGATCATTCTTACAGTCATTTTGGAAGTTAAAATTCTCTTTGGTGTTTGTGCACAATATTTACGAGACTCGATCCAATCACCAAACATAAATGCAGTCCTGAATATGAACTACATTTAGACTCACCTTTTAAAGGAACCATTGAATGCTCAGGAACAGAGACCTTAATCCATGAAGTGAAACACAAGGAAGTGTGTTACGGATCCAGCTTTCCCAAGCTTATTATCTGTGTACCAATGACTTAGTGATAAAGAGAAGCCTTACTTGTGATTCCTAAATAAATTGAAGCTGTCCATATAGCTGTTAAGGTGGTGGCTGTTTCTCCAGTGAGATGGGGTTTTTTTGGCACTTTGCTCTTCTTCTCTGAGTTGGACTTCAACAAAAATTCAAATTCAGGACTAATAGCAGCATAGACTTCTGTGTACTTTATATGGTGTCTGTGGTGAACTACAGCATTATGTCCTCACTGAGCCTTACGAAAGTATGAACGTGTGTTACAGATGACCATCCTTGTCACAGCAACCATGATGTATCTTATGGGCCTGACACAGTGTGACACTATGGTGCTCGGGGAAAACTCTCGACTTTTATAAAGTCCCTCAAAGCTAATAAAGAACTTAGGAACCGATAGAGGCTTTTTAAAAAGCCTTTAAAATTATACTCTCTCACCTGAGTATGAGTAGGTCCAAATTAACATTTTGAATGAGATAAATTGCTGTAGATCCAAGTAGGTAATCAATCACACTTTATCTAGGGCGTTCCAGGGGAAGAGAGGGTGAATGAAACTGCAGCATTGGAAAGGAAAAGGACATTGATATACCAGCCATGCTCCCTACCCTCTCCAGAATAAAAAGAAGATTTTAGGGAGTCTTCAGTACAAGAAGATGATCTTTTTATGAGTAAGCTTTATTAAAAAAAAAAAAAAGCTCATAGCTTTTGTTTCTTCCGTACAACCTGAGACACAGACCAAGCAAGAGCAGCTGGTTATGTTCCAGACACCATTCCCATGGTCCGTTTCCCTTTGACATTTTCTGCTACCCATTTTCTGTTTCTACAGCACATTCTTGCTAGTTCGTTTGACAGCCTGCGCTGCCCTATACATGGACCCGTTTATTATATCAGGTTCATTGAGGTTCAAGAGCAACTCAGATGTGAAAGAGAGCCCTCATTTAGTTTCACAGTAATCTTGCAAATGCTGCACAAAGGTACCTCTAATTTCCCGAAGGACACATTGACCCACAGACCACTGTGGGACACCATGATTTTCCATCATTGTTTCTAGGGTTGAGAACTTGTAAGGGGATTTTTTTGATTTTTTTTGTTGTGTTGTTTTTTAATGGAATGATTTAACAATGGAAATTCACATCACATGAAATCTTCCAAATATAGCCTGTACTGATGAGAAGGGATATATTTATCTCCCTTTGTACTTCTCTGAGACCACCACAGATACAAAGAGTAGAGGTTATTAAGTCTAATATCCCAGCTGTATTAGCCTTTCTGTACTGCAGCTGAATACACAGAGTTAAATTTATTGGCTAGATTTACATCACTAAACACAGGAACCCAGAAAAAATTCCTTCAGTGGACTGGGGAAAGAGAGTGGATTAAGGCAAAAGGTATTTTGATTTGTATTCAATTACGAACTTGAAAAAAAATATTTGAAAATGTAGAGCAGCAACAAGATCTTTTCCACTGTATATGTATTTGCAGTCCAGTGTGCTAGAAACTTGTGAAATTATTCATGGCCTTTTTATCTGAGATAAGTCAGTGGAGATAGATAATATCTCCTCTCAACTACTTTCTCCTAGGCTTGAGAGAGCCTCTGATGTTGACTGGCTTACTCATATGACTAGAAAGATCAAATAGAAGACAAAAGTGGGATGTTTTATTCAGATAATCATCCGTATTTTTTCTGGCTTATTTGAAATACACAGACAATAGCTGAAAAAGTCCTTAAATATACACAAACCCCCTCAATAATTTCAAGACTCATTCTTGTCATATGTGGGCAGAATTTCTGCAGTGAGACAACCTCATTCCTTATTTATGTTCGTTGCTACCCTTACGGAGCACACTATTTATTTATTTGTTTTGACAGAAATTTAATGAAGGCCATTCACTTCTTGACTGTTTTCAGCTCTGTTTTTCCACAAGGTAGGTGAAGGACAGTGGTCTTCCCAGAGCTGCTTCTGTTACAATCACAGTTGTTATGTTGCAAGCAACTAATTTCATATTTTCTGCTACTCTCCCTCCAGGGTAGGTCAGGTTTGAAGCAGTAGTTAGGATTCTATTTCACTGATAGCCATGTCCAAGAAGAATCTAGTTTGTTTGAAAACACTACCTTTACTTGTTCAGTCAAGGAGTCCACAACTCTCTATTTGTGGATTCATCTGAGCTGCACATTTGCTCAGGTACAAAGTCTTTACCTTCTAGTAGGGCTAACACCTTTCCTTGGCCAAATTCCAGAGGGATTCGTTACAAATCTAGACATGATCACTTAATTGACTTATGCCAGAAGGAAGATTACTTATTAAATAAAATGGTTTTTGATTTACTCATGTTTCAGAGCCGACTTCTCCGTTGACGATCTGGAAAATCCAGGAGGCAATGTAAACACCTGCATCCTGAGGCCAGTGGGAGCAGCAGCCATACCACCCCTCAAATTGGGCTCCTGGAACAGTTTTGCAGCTAGAGAAAACCAAGGTAATATTTATAAAGCTTCAGCTGGTCTCGTACGTTGAGGCTTAAAGGCAATTCTTGGGGCTTCTGTGGCAAGAATCTCCCATCCAAGTCAATTCAGAGACTGGAAGAAGAAATACAGATGAGTTATCTGAAAATGCAGATGTGTGCAGTATCTATTGCTGCCACTATCTGCACTTAATGTGAGTGGCAGACATTACAAGAAGTGCCAATACATTATTCAAACAGCCCATCCTACTGAGAAGGAGGTAGCTGTGATAAAAGGGATGCTTGGACAAGCACTCAGCATTGGCTGGAATTCAAAGCAAAAGGACCTCCCACAGTCACACAGGTGTCACTATACAGAAGCTTTTTTTAAGGTAAGATATACCACAACTGTAAAGAGAGGGTCTGGGTAGTAGGTGTGATCCACAAATGACAGCTTTGGTCATCTCTTTTCCTTTCCCACACCAGACCAAAGCAACATTCGAAGGCAGTCTTGCAGTAACTCATGGCAGACTTATCCACCTCACTCTGCCATTTGGAGCACATTGCCATTCTCTCTCCACCTGCTGCCCACAAGCCTGGTCTCTGTCCCAGGCCCACAGATACTCATCCGTGGGTTATAAAAGCAGCTGCAAACTGCTTGGATACACAGAGCAGGTGGCAAATCCCTGATTTGTACCAGGATGAGGGGATTCTCTTGTGAATGTGTTTCAGAGCCTACCTGAATTCATAGAGATAGAAATGGTTATACAGTTTGCAGGATATTATCAAACCTGCTGGGCTAAATTCAAAGATGCAAAATTCATACTTTGGAACCATGGCAGAGATCTCAACGGAGTGACCAGAATAGGAAAATGTAAAAGTGTATTTTTGATGGAGGATGAAAATGTGTGCAGGCAGCTGCCCAGCACATAGCAGAGGAGTACACAGCGTGTTGGGCAGTGGTCACGGTGGCACAGGGAGTCATTCTGTTTTCACTCTGTCTTCTAGACAGCCCATTCTAGATGGCTACATCCCAGTTACTAGTTTTCCCCAACACAACTGGAAGAACCAAGGATCGTGTCTTAGCATATAAAGTAAAATTGACTACTTTTCTGAGAATAAAAAATCTCATTAAATACACTTCTACCCGTATAAAAGAGCAGCAACATCAAAAATGCCACACATCTACCCACGTATAGAATGGATTTTTGAAAGGCAAACCTGAGAAGCCCTGTCAGGTTCCCTTGCCTACGGAAGAAAAAGTCATCTCTGCCCCAAAACAGGAGCCAATGCTGACAATCCCTAACTGATAGGTCAAAACAGAAAGGCATGCTTACACGCTGGTTGGGTTACCAGAGTAATTGGTGTTATTTAGCTAATTCCTGAGCAACAGCAGCTATACACACGGCTCACTGAGAGACTAACTCTGTCAGGGTAGTAATTTTCCCTATGAAATACACAAGCAATTGAACGAGCAGACGCCTTTGGGAAGAGACAGGAATAGTCGATTTTTACATTTCAGAAACATTTTTGCTTTGTTATTGTGACAGAACTTCAAAGGCGACTTAAAATGTCAGGCTTGACTCAGTTTACACATCGGTGTGTGTCAAGGGTCCAGCACAGTACCTGTCTGAAATGAGCTGCTTCCCACAACAAAGGACTGTGTTCCCTGTGTGAGGGGATGGAGCCCGGACTGCAGTCACCTTATTTCCCCCCTTTCACTTCTATCAGCTCATACAATCTAAACATACACAAACACACTGTCTTAGACGACAAGGTTCAAAAACAAGGGAGAAGTGTTTTTCCAGGGTAGCTCAAAGGATTATACAGGTATAAAGATCTACTCATAAGGGGATTCACACGAGAAGACACAGAGGATATGATGGAGGGAACAAAAATAATTAAAAATCAAGGCATCTCACCAATCTAAGAAAAAAGGAAGACATTCAAAAATGTAAAAATCCCCAAACCTGATGCTTTTCAGGATCCTAACTAGTAACTGTTGGAGCTGCAAGAAGACAAAGGTCATTGAACTGAAATATTGGTAGTAGTTCTTCCACAAGGGAATGAAAGGTCCCGATGACGTCTTCCCTCCAAGATGTAGTTTCCCAATTTTCTCCCCACTACCAGGAATGAATTCACTGAGAAAACTGTGCCCTTGTGGAAGGCGTGAAATCTTCTGCTTAATATTTACATCTTTACTGAGTGGTAATAGGGAAAATAGGTTTGGGGAGTGTAGAAGCAGGCAGCTTGGGGAATACTCTGGCCAGGTCTAAGGCTCTGCAGAGGCAGACAGCCATCTACTGCCAAAAAATGAAACAGAAACAGCCCACAGGCTTCCTGAGAGCTGCATTTACAGAAAACCATGCCTCACAAGAAACAGCTTTGCTTGGCACATCAGGCTATCCATACTAGCCAACATCAGAACAAACCTGTCTCAGGAAATGTAATATTTTCTTCTCCCACTGACAAGATCGTGCTGCATCTAGGGGAAAAAATCAGGAGCAGATGATGGAGTGGAAGCCTTTTCCACACAGATCTGCTGCAGGTTTTTGGTTTCCATTTGTGGAAAATCCCTTCTCCGCCTCCCTCCACCCCCCTCAACATGCACAGCCAGATTCACAATGAATCCTCACAGGCTGGAACGCTCTGAGCTCTGACAAGGAAGGGCAGCGAATGGAGGCCAGCGCTGCAAATTGGAGCGCTGGGAGCACACCACAGGTAGCTGAGTATCAGATTATCCAGGCACCACAGACTACAGCTTCCACCTGGAAGGCAGAGAAACAAAAGCCTCCCTTTGTGTCCTTTTGCAGGAATTAAACACAGCTCCTCTTTGTGGCAGACCCAGACTCTCACCAGAAACAGGGAGCAGCCAGTAAACTCCCAGGCTATCCTCAGGGAATGGACTATTTTAAGTCTGCTTGCAAACATCTCCCAGCGTATGTGCTGTATTTTCACGGAAGAATAATTTAATCTTCATTGCCATCATTAATTTTTGACAGAGAGCACCATACGACATCCTGTTTACAGCCCACTAAATCTCCATTATGAAGCCATGCTTACAGAAAGAAGAACAATCTGAAGAGCTGTGTTAACTTTTATGATTACATTCCAGCCCTGAAATACAGAAACATGATTGAAGTTACACACATACATACACACACAGAAAAAAATTAAAATAATTAAAAATTCAGGCTCCAGAGGAAAAGGTTCTTGTTTAAATAACCTATATTAATATAGTAGCTACCTTTAAGAATGCCTGTGTAACATGTTGGCATTCATCCTCATGCAATATTTACCCTGTTGTTTCCAGTGGTGTTGAACAGTGCAGGTAAGTGCTGCTATTCAGAGAAATTCTGTGAGAGCAGCAGAGATTTAACCCTGGTGAGTGGGATTTTGCTAATACTTCTTGTACTCACATCCTGTCGTTTAGAAATCTAAGAATAATTTTGGTGAGGTCTGTTACTCTCCCCTGGGGGTAAAACCACCGAGGACCAAAAGCCACCATCAGCAAGGAGAACGGAGGAGAGCCAAGAGCTGCAGAGGCCTGTGGCACGGAGACCTCCTCCCGCACCGCCAAGGTTCTGAGGGGGACCTGCGAGACCAGGGGCAGTTCAGCAGCCACAACACAGCATCCAACAACTGCACCATTTCAGCAACAGGGAAATCCCATCATTTAGGCCTAGATTTACCCAGCGAAGTTAGGCACACCCAATTAATTTAACACTTCTTCAAAAGCCAGTGAAACAAGGGAAGTCCCTCCAGGGAGTAATTCTAGTCTTAGACTAAACTGCTTGAAAGATAACATAAAGCCTGGCTTATTCTCTGGAGGTCTCCCACTCTTCTCCTCCTGCAGAGAGTGCATAGGAACACTGAAATAAGTGCCTAAACAATATGGGGTAAATGTGGACGATAACTGTCCTCTAACCCATCTCCTTTGGGATGGGACTTTCTCTTTGCAGTGGTTTGAAGGACATCCAAGACACAGCCAAGACTTCTAGTCCTACCTAACTATTTGAGATGAGACTATCCTGTTCCACTGTGTACTTTAATAAGTATATATTCTATTAAGCATTTTATGAAGCATTTAAGTTCATATTTAATACAGTACTTCCCTTTCAATCCTGATCCTAGCAGCAATCATTCTTCGCATGCACCCAATCTCCTTTGGATTTAAGAAAGTTGAGTCATGGTTTAATACTCTAAAATGATCCTCATTAACATTAGCTCCCAGTCATCAGTTTCTAAGGAGAATTGCAGTGGTACTGTTGACATCACAGCTCATGACTATGCAGGGCAAACCCCAGTTTGTGCAGGTAACTCCATTCAGTGGGATTCCCTGAAAGAGATTATCTGAAAATCAAGGTGATAACAACTGGACACTACAGCCAACAGCACTGTGGTTAATTTAATCTTCATGGATTAACCAAAAAGTTCTATAAAATTGCATTATTATGTATATTGTGCAAATTTACACAAAGTCTGAGTTTCAGATTCATTACTGTTTTCAGTCTCCCAAACCCTAACAGCAGTACCCATTACTCTTTTTGTTAGAGGAGTGAATAAAATTCTGGAGAATTTTTTTTGCACTATTTTTCTATTTGGATGATGGAAACAAAATAGAGAACAACTAACAGTTTTGACTGTTTCCTACCAAGTTCCCTCAGTCAAGAGTTTTGCAAAAAGAGTGGGAGATGGTTTTATCACCACCTTCCAGCACTATATAGAATGACACTACTGACACACTCCCCAGCTATCAGATATTACAATCTTTTTCTTTCTTTTTATTTCCTCCTATTTATGTATTTTTATTAGTAGTACAGCCTGCTGAACCTCGCATTCCATTCAGGGCATTGCACCGCCTTCAATTAGGAAACACTCATGTCCTGTTTGACACCTCTTCCACAACCCACATCTACACGTCCTCAATTCTGTTTTTCGCCTCTCCACCCATTTTCTTAAAGAAAGGTTGCTCTCCTTTCTCTAAGCTCAATGTTCCCAACTGCCTCCTGCCTATTTTCCATATTGATGACAAGTCTTCTCCTCAGCCTTCATAGTCCCTTTCCTCCTTTTGCTTAGGGCCACACTCCTGCTTCACAGCCATATCTCAGCCATCATCGGAGGGCTGCAAAGAGGCTGGTGAAAGAGCAGAGGAAAATTGAGGACTGTTCCTCAGCCCCTAAAGAGTCCACTTTGCCTTTGCTGCCCACACTCCTCTGTGGAGCTCCCTCTGCTGCTGCCCCACCACCATCTGCCCCTGCCCCTTCCCTTCAGGTTTCTGGTTTGCAGCATAAGGAGCAGGGGGAGGAGACAGACAGAGCGGGCACATCGACATGGTCTTGTTTTCTCTGAGGTTTACATCACTTCTCAATCACCTGGGTCATCTCTGTCTTAGCCTGATGCCCTGCTCCTCTATCCCTCCCTGCCTCAGCTATAGTGAACCTTGCCCTCTGGCTTTCTCCCATCTTTCCCTCCAGCATGCAGACCACAGAAAAATAACAAAGCTTTTAGTGCAGGCTGTGGTTAGGAAAGAACTGAGTGAAATAGTTACTTTTACTGACATTTCTTTATTCCCATGGCTATTAGGGGCAAAATTGAATAAGGGGATTGGTGATCAGATCAGCACTGCAGTGTGGTTAAAGGGCTGCAAACCCTGCTGAGAAACTGGCGATCTTCTTTTTCCTCCCGTCTACATCCAAAGCATTTCTATCTAATTGCCCTGACATTTACCTAATGGAGATCAGGTGTAGGATTTGGAAAAAAGAATAACTTTCAATGAATGTAACAATTAGATTATGTAAATGAGAAGAGTGCTTAAATACTTAGGTAGCTGACTTTGCAGAAAGCTCAACACCCCAAACCTTTGCAAGCTCAGTGTTGTACTGTAAGTTAATCCTACATGGTATAATAGCCATGACTATGTGTGGCTTTTCATGTGAAGGGAAAGGAAGTAATAAAAGCTACTACAAAAGGATGACTAAAGGAAGCCACTCTCAGTACACAAGTTTTATTGGCTCTGCAAATTGAAAGAAATATGCTACACATCCTTGAGCTCTCTGTACTGAAATTAAATTTATCATTTACATGTGCAGAGCAATGCATATTTTGACATCATAGAAGAAAGGAAAAAAGCAATAATCAGACCATATGGATGTTGTTACATTTGGAGGGTTACAAAGAGCCAACACCAAAGAGCTTGTGTGCTCTACCTGCCTGACTTGTCATTTGGCTTGTTCTGAAAACAAGAGCTGCTCTTCACCTGCAGGGCAAAGGCCAAGACAAAGAGATGCAGGAATTTTGTGCACTGGATCTTTGCTCAAAAGCTCACCTCTTCATGGCTTCCGGAGTGGTGCTGAGCTTGCTGTTTGAGAAAGGGAAAACATTTTGCCCACTTCAGTGCTAAAAGGTGCCTTTGGCTTTGTGGCAAAACCTAACATGTGACTTGTTTCCTGTGGGAAAAGGAACCCTGTTTGTGGGGACCAGTGACTGTGGGTGCTTCAGCATGTTTCAGGACTACCAAGGATTCTGTTGGTAGGTGTTTTCTCCTCCCTACTCTGTTATTGTGAAAGGGCAGTAAACATTGTATGTTGAAATGTTTACAGCTTGGAGAGAGTTGCAGGCAGAGCCCAAGACATCCCGATCTTATTTGTGACTCCAGACCTCATGGTGACAGGCACTTCCAGCATGCAAAGGGGCATGGGTTTCTCCTCACACGCCTAATGTACCCCCAGTCCTTGTACTCTCCTGCAGTATATGTTCCCTTCTTGCCTTCTTTATCTCCTTTTCCTTCCCTGCCTCTGGGCCATTACATTTTTAGCTGGGTTTGAAGTGGTTTGCTGCTGTGCACACACTACAGATGGTGGTAGAGCACACACTTATTTTATGACAGATATATGGAACCAGGCCCTAAACTCCAGCATGCTCTATCTACTTAAGGCATCTGCAGCAGCAAATCCTTCTCCTTCACCTTTCCCTGCAGCTCCAGGCAGTTTTACTGCTATTCATTTTCCTATTGCACACAGGATGCACTACAGTTTATTTCTGTGTTCAGAGGTTTACACTGAGACTCTCTTCAGACTCAGACTTCCCTGGAATGAGGGAAAGAAAAGGAAGAAAATAAAAATATTAATAGGGATTACACTGTGGTTGGAAAACAGCAGTCCTGGCATGTGTGGAGAGACAGTGAGAGCATCGCACTTCCCTCTCCTCTTTTTCCTGCCCTCCCCAACATGGTGACTAAAGACCCCAACTTCAGAGTCTAGGAGCAAAGATGGGCTGGAAAGTCCTATCAGGATTGCTGCTCACACAGGGGAGGGAGAAGGAAGAGAGACTTATGCACACTCAAAGGAGCAGAGGATTTGCCATAGCCCAGATAGCCTGAGGGTTTGTGTTTTGTTTAATAGCACGTTCATTATAATTTCCCTCAAAGCACGCCATAAATGGGGGGGAAAGTCAGTAATTGAGATCCTTTGAGGGTTCAGTCATGCTCATTATTTGAATCTCCTTAGTATAAGAATAAACAAAGAGGCTATGGAGGCTGGCCGTGTTACATATTTCCACTGGTGTTTTTTTTGCAGGATGAATTTCTGACCAGAAATCAGGCTTTTCGTTTCCTTAACAACTGTGCTAACCATTAGGTTATTAAATAGAGGGCATGAACAGAGGTACTACACCTAAACTATTCTTGCTGGTGTTTGTAGTGAATGGGAGAGAAGGAAGGAGTGAGAAATTGTTTGAGGTTCCACCACAGCCAGAAAAAGTGGATATCAAAATTAGATGAATGAGATTTTCTCTTTGGAGGTGTCTCTACAAAGTCGGTGTTGACCCACAAAGCTTGATGAAGGTTAAATCAAATCTTCCCACCTCTAAAACCAGGTATTTACAATATAGTTGTACATCTGCCTACACTGATCATAACCGCCCTGGGCTGACGCTACTCTTCTATTACCAGCTCACCCTTGTCCCTCCACCTCTTTGATTTAACAGTGAATTTCTTGGGACAGTGCCCGTCTTTTGCCATCTTACCAGATTTATCTTGTAGCATCTCTCTAGGCTCCGTTACATCACAAATAAATATAGTCTCCTAATTGCAGGGTTTTCCACTTTGTAGCTTTGCATCATTTTAGTGCTTTGGCTCTCTAGGATCCTATGATCATTTCAGGTGGTGCTAGGAGTAACATACACTTTTTGTAAGGGGTAAGTAGGACAAATGCCAAGAAGCCAGAAATCCTCAAAAGCTGACACGGTATCATGTGCTTTGGTATAAATAAGCTGCTGTAAGAGCAGAAGAAGTGTTTGTCACATCTACTTTATGATTTCCTACCTTAATTCCCTTTCTTCCTGCCCTCCCACACACAACCACTTTACACATCCCCAGCCTTGTTTAACTGCATCAGACTTTCTTCCACTGAGAGACGGGTAAAAACAAAAAACCAAACACCTTCATGTACTAGGAGTGTTACAGACATCCAAACCCTGGACCTTTCAATGAGTTGCCAGCTGTGGAAGGCGTATGAAGCATCCTCTGGCATTGCTTGTACATCATTTCTGCAGAAGCCTGCAAACTAACCCCAAGGAACTGCCAGACAAGGCTCTGCCTTTTCACAAATGATGCAAAGCCATGCTACTGCCCCTCAGGATGATGCAAATACATTTCTTAGAAAAACACAAGGGTTTTGATGCTACATTTCTTCAGCAGGCTGAGGTTAAGAACATCACCCACAAGCCAAGGAAATGGTCAGTGGTCTCACCCTTTGTGAACAATGCAGAGGACCACAATGATTAACTATGTGGGGGCCAGCTGGCTTGAAGGGAGAAAAAGATACGCAGCAGGATCCTGTCCTCCTGCAGAGGATAAAAAGTACTAAAAGCAGTTATGCCACTGTGAGCAGTTTAGTGGCTCAGCATTCCTCGTTTCCCTTCCCATCTAGAGTAGGAAGCACCACATAGCTTTTACTTGTCTACGGAAGAAGTGATAAAATTATGTTCTTCCAAAAGAACTGTTACCTTTCCTCCCTCCACAGCATGCCGTACCAGGAGTCAGTGAAAAAATACCCATTTCAGCCTGTCAAAGCCCTCTGAAGTTTTCAGGATAACCGCAAGAGAAGAGGACACAAAGATCACAAGTTTTGGTTAGGATGTTGGCTTGACAATGCATCCAGCCTCAATAGCTGTGAGTGCTCAGCAGGCAAAGGGCTGCAGGGAATCACTGCTCCCAGGACTGCACAACCCCACCCCTGCCACCAGGACCGCAGGCTATGCAGCATGGAGGCATGTTGGTCACTGAATTTTTAAGATATTCTCTCCCTCTCCAAAGCCTTAAGCACTGCTAAAGTTAACATTGTTTCTAATTATATCTTAAATAAACATGTGACATCAAAAAATTACTCTATAGATTCTCCCTCATCTATATTTACTCAGGCATAATAGCAGCTGCCTACACAATTTTTGTCTTGCTAATGCACAGCAATAATCATAGAACCACCCACAGCCCATCTATTTTGGTAGAGTGCAGAAATAGACATTAAACCTATAAATGTCAGAACATGCCTTCGTTTCAGATGTTAGTATTATTTAAATTAGCACTTGAATGATGTTTCCACAACGTGATAGCTTTTCAAATGATGGTATATTGCACATGAAGTGCACCAGCCCTGCTTTAAGCACCTTCAACCCATTAGGCCCATCTATAATTTGGCGCTTTTAGAAATGCAAATGCATCACAGAAGAGCTGTGGTCTCTTTGCTTATGCCCAGAGGTCCCCAGGGAATTGCTGATGCCATAGTTACCTGGGTATGGTTTGAACATCAGGCTCTGGTTGAAAGGTAAACATGACTTGTGCTTGTTGTCCAGACATATTTGAGAACAGCTGTGTCTGGCTGGCTGGAACAGAATGTTACATGAACATGTCCTCACATTTCAGAGTGAGCACAGTGCTCACTCTGAAAGCAATGCTATAGGAGGGAAAATGTGTTCACTGGAAAATGGAAGCAGCAAATCACGTTTTCTCTGTAGGTCTGGGAAAATTAGGAGCAAATCCTCCATTTTCCTTCTGACTGCTGAAACCCAGTAAGATTAATTAAAAGAAAACCAGGGAGAAGAACTGATTATTTAAAACAGAGGGCATGGGGAAGCTTATTGCAAGGAAGCCTTATTTTAAAAAAACACAAAAAAGGGTGAGTGTGGAATCAGATTGCGCTTAGACCAGATCAACTCAATGCTGCTTTCACGAAACACAAATTCTGCTCAGTCAGAACAGTACAAAGGAAGACACCCGGAATCAGATTATTGGAGACAATATGCCTGTTGTAGGGTACAGAAGTGCTTCCATTCTCTCACACAAGAGCAGAGATGAAACACTTTAAGACATCCATTTCTGAGAAGGCCCTGTATGTCTTTTTAGTAAATCCTCTCATTATAATAAAGTCTTTGACCACGAACATCACACCTGGTTAAGAACAGAATGCATATAGAGCATCATGCTTCATCAGGCAGGAGACTAAATAAATTCTCCCCTCTAAAATAAGAGCCACAGCAACCACCACAAAAGCCACACACATGACCTGCTTGTACAAAACCAACAGTGACACCTCGTGGGCAATAATCAAGCACAAATTTAATAACAATTTCTTCTGGAGCATCAACTTTAGCAGATTGATCGCTAAAAAGTGAAGGCAAATATTCTTTTGTAGCACTGGGAATAAAAACCACACACCCTTTACTGAGTGCTGGAGAGGATAGTGCAGACAGTCCAGCAGCTCCACACAAAACTAGTCCTACATCCTCCAAGTACCAGTGGGGTGCTGCCTGGTATTGGGGGCCTGCCTACAGCAGCATTTTAATTAGAAGCAGGTGTGCACTTTGAAGGACATCTCCCACTCATCCCTGCTTTCTCTGATTTGGTTTGCATCACAGTTCTGTCCCAGCCCACAACACTAAATGGGAAGACAACATTCAGGAGCACAAACTGCATGGGACAAGTGGGCACTCAGTCCACAGGCCAGGCTTGGCCTCAGCTGAAGCACGGAGCCCCAAGATGCAGCATGAAGTGGATGGTCAATCCTGCCAGAGCCTCCCGCAGACTGTTCCTGGGTGTTCAGCAAGCCAGGCTTTGCATGGTGTTACTGTGGCTGCTTTTGGGCTCCAGCCAGCCTGGATCTGCACCTCACACTGTCCCCAGGGTATCTCTAAGCCCCCATGTCTGCTGCTATCAAACTAGGAGGTGCTGTGAACTCCCTCAAGGGTAGAGAAGCTTTACAGGGACATCTGGACAGACTACAGAGCTGGGCAATCACCAGCTGTATGAAATTTAACAAGAGAAAGTGCTGTCGTCTGTACCTAGGATGGGGCAATCCTGGTCACATGTATAAATTGGGGGTGAGAGGCTTCCGAGCAGTCCTGCAGAAAGTGATCTAGGGTTTGGGTTGATGGCAAGTTGAGTATGAGCCAGCTGTGGCCATGGCAGCAAAAGGGCCAACCATGCCCTGGGATGCATGAGGCACAGCACAATGGCACAACAGGCACAGAACGTAAGTTCCAGCAAGACATGATGTACAGCACTTACATCGTCTCTCAGTACATGCTCTCATCAAAAATAAAACCTATACATTAAAATCTTCTCACTTTCCTTTCTCAGAGTGAACATTTGAGTAAGCTGCAATTTGGGTATATAAATTGTCTGGATTAGCTCCCAAAGAAGTTTTTTTAATGGTAAGACTACAAACAACAATTCCCAAATCTCTTGTTAAAAAAAGTGGCTGCTGAGCGAGAGTTCTGAAGAGAATAGCAAAGGACTGGAAAACTTCTCAACTCAAAGAAAACTCCAACAGAACATTTTGGTAAAGGAGTACTGCCAGCTCCTTCCTTTGGTCCACAGTTAAGGTCAACATTAAAATAAAACCAAACACATCAAGTGCCAGTCAATCTGGATTCTGCTTCCTCGCGAGCCAGTCAGCACACAACCCATCAGCTGCTCACAGCACACCGTCATCTTTGCTTCACTGCCCAGCCTCTTACTATCACTGCAGAGTTTAACATGCTTTCAGACAGAGCTAATGTTAAACTCTAAGCATATAAACTCCATCCCTTCACACTAGATGTCTGGAGGAAGGATTCAGCTAAACATTTGAGATGTCTTTTTGGAAAAGAGTTAAATTTTGTTTTATCTAGACTGAGAAAGGAAAAGCATATGTTAAATGCATTAAATAGCTAACACTGACAGTAGAAGATGAAGCACAGAAATACAGAATCAATTACAATTCTTCCAAAGCATGGAACAGCCTGGCATAAATCTTGACATGTTACAGCCTGCACACGCCTGTCAACACCCATCTATGACTACAAAGACTGAGTGGATAATCACTATTAACAGCGCCTGGGGTTATTCACCTCAACACAGAAAAGGCGATTCACACCAGTACCTATGTAGTTTCAGGTTTAGATTAAGTGTCCAAATGCAGACTCTCTGGATCACAGGTGTAATATCAAATTCTTGGATCAAACTGCTGATATTCTTTGGTATGTTACAAATTGTTCTGCTTTCCCATAGTGATGCTAAGCAAAAAAAGTGCCATGTTGAAGAGGGCACAATCAAACCACTTCAGATTAGCTAGATTTGTGATTTCAAGTAAGGTATATTTTCAGTTAAATCTAAAGTTTTTTTGAGAAAATTGAATAAATGCAACTTTTAGGTACTGAAAGCAAACACTCCTCTTTTGAGAAGAGAAATGAATACTCTACTTTGTAGGAGAAGAAAAAAAGCCCAACAAAAAACTTTCTGGCCAGGTTTTCATCCATAAAGGATGTGAATACCAGATTCCTACATTAGCCTTTCTTACCAAACTGACTTATTTCAGCTCCATTTCTGGCAAGTAGTACTCTTCACTTCCTGGCCAGTTTGCTAGCTAAAAGGACATATGTCTTCCCAGACTTTGAGAAAATCCCTCTGCCAGCAGAAAGCAGTCTAAGTTACCTGTTTCTGAAAACAGCAGATACTTTTTCCTCAAAAGTTAGTTCTCCACAGGTTGAGTGCAAAAAATGAGAGCTCTGTTGTGCTTAGCTCAGAGAGAACAATACCTTTATTCTGAAAACTTTTATTCCAATGGGAAAAACAAGATATAGAAATAGATGAGCAATCTTCTTCCCTCTCTGATCCCAGGAAATGCCGCTTCTCCCAGGCACACATCCTTGCAGCCTCTGCCTCTGGTTCCCTGCAGCTTTAGGCCTCCCTCCTCATGCTGTACAAGTGTAGCTGCACAGAACAGCTGTAAAGCTAAAAACTATCTATACAGGAGACAGGGAGAGTCAAACAGATGGACACAAACACTTACGCAGTTCAGTGTTCTAGATAATCTTGCTGGTTATTCATCTGAAGGTGGTCTGGAGGATACTTGCTTGAGTGCAGGCTTTAAGCTACACACCCTAGAGACATCCAGTTACAAGGCACACTCGGGTTCAGTGTACAAAAGTTGCCATAAATGTCCCAATGCCGTGAGGCACTTACCTCACTGTGGTTTTACTTCTGTAGTTTATTCCTGTATGTTGCTATGCTGTCCTCCCCATCCCAAGCTAGATGTAGAGTTCATCAAGTTACTATTCTCAATGTGCATATGTACTAAGTGAACTGCTACAGAACAAAAATACCTCTCAACCATTTCATATTCAGTTAAGAACAATGCAAGATTATTCTCCCTGAGAAGCACTTCTATCCTTGTACTCTGCAGTTTTACAAATCCTGCAGGTTTTCTTCCCCACAACTAGGAACTAAAGCCAGATCCTTTTCATATTTCATGTGAACAGTACTATTGAGAATGAGATTTGGTACTTAAAGTGTAGAAAAATAAAACTAGCCAGAGGCTATGGGAAATGCAGCAATGACATTTATTGGAATTTCTCCAGGCATTACATGAAAAAATTTATAAGTGAAACAGAGGATAAAGCTCATTCAGTGCATCTTTGAAAAAAAAAGATGTATCTGAATAACCTTGATTCTTTGTAATAAACCCTGCTGCAGTTGCTGGGATTGGTTCTTTACGCGCACATTGGTTAAAACTTACTCTGAACAAAACTGCAAAAAACTGCCTTTTCACTTGGCATTTTCTCATCTAGTACAATACAACATTCTTGAAATATCTAGACAGATTCCACATAATTTTATACACAGTGTTAAGACCTTTCACCCCAAATGTAAAAAGAAAAGACTGTTAAGTAAATCAGTATCTTTAATCAAATAAAACATCATGGAAGTAAAAAACAACAACAAAAAGACCCAGGAGAGCCCAAGCCCCTAAGTTCCACAGCAGTGTGCAGCAAATAAGCATTGTTGTTCCTCACTTTAATGCTAACATAAAGCATAATACTTAGAAAGCAATGATATTCAGCCCTTGCTTTCTAAATTGGACAATCTTATGCAAAAAGACACTGCTGGATTTGGCACTTTGCTTAATTGGTTTTCTTACTAAAAAGAATAAGTGTTTCCTGAAATACAGTATAAATGGTAAGAGATAACATGAGCCACTGTAACACGCAATTAAGGGTTCAGACATGCACTCCAAAATACTTGTCTATTACACATTTGTCTAAGCCTTCTCAAAAATTCCACTCAAAAACATTTTAAAATCTATATGCAACTTTTTATACCCTTATAAACATATTTTCTCCCTTGAAATGATCAGAACTTATCTCCCCTTCTGCCCAGAACACACAAATGCATGACTTTTGTTTTAAAAAGAAGACCACAAAGCACTATTAAAACAGGAATAGCCTGGAAAGCGTTATTAAAACTGTGCCTGTACTTCAGAATCCCCTTTGAAATGTATCTCCACTGTATATGTGACAACTGAAAGGTACATAATTTTTGAGACTTGCTTGGTCTTCTCTTTTTCACTTACACTCAACTTCCTGCAACCTACCTCAATTTTCTTCTCAAAATTTAAAACATCTTTCTGCATGCCAATACAATTAGGAAAGGCTTCTTGCAGTATTTCTTTGATTAAATGAGAACACCTTACACACCTAACTCTTAGGATGGCAAATCTCCGGTGGAAAATTAGCATCAGCATAAATACCACCTCACAGCTGTGCTTCCTTCCTCCTGTCATCACGATCAACTCCAGGACAGGTGGAAGCAAACAGGCCAGGAAAGAAGTAGCAGCCACGGTTAGCTCTTGCCTTTGCAAGTCCTGCGAGTGCACGCAGACACCTATTTCTCAGCTCTGGGTTACGGAGGCGGAGCAGTGATGCAATGCTTTTTGTTTCCAGTTCCAACATGCATGTGGAATTATCCTGCTGACTGGTACAGCCCAGGCAGCAGATGGCACTAGAGCTCTTTCTGTACAAACCAAGTCATGATTCTTTTTCTGCTTATTGGTCTGTGCTCACAATGTCAGTAGAATTAAAAGAGAGGCACGCATGAGTTCACACAGATTTTCCACGGAAGATGTGACACATGCTGCTCTTTGGAGGAAAATTACATTCTCCTTTTTTTCTTCTTCAAGTATTATTCAACATATTCAAAATACACATATATAAAGACACGCTATCCTTATTTCACTACAACACAAGCACAACCAAAGTGAATTTGCAGATCACCATTATCTTTGTCTACTCCAATTTCTCTTTTCCTTTAGGTCAACTCTAAATATACATCTACTCATCATAATTACATGTAGGAATCCTTTATTTCCCCCTTGTGATTTATTTACATAATCATTAAAAAATTAATAGCCTGAATTTGCATATTGATACTTGAAGGCCCATCTGTAGCTATGAGTGTCCCAGCACTATTTTTGGATAATACCATTGCCTATTGCTACGTAGCTATTGAAAGCAGCATACTCATTTTTTCGTTCCCTTTTTTTTTGAAGAAATGCTGCCTAGAAAACCCTGGTTTATGGCTTACTCCATATTTTATTATTTGGGTTGTAGTTTACTTCCTTCAGGAGCACTTCACAGTCAGACAACACTTCTGCTGGCAAATACTTCACTATCTGCTCGAGAGTCTTTTGATATGTTTTCTTCTCCTGTTCCAGGGACTGAATTACAGTCTTCATTTTGTTCTCTCGCATCAAAACAGTCTCCAGGCTGGCTTCCAGACTCTGAATTTTAGCGTGAGCGACCTGTAAACAGTAATATTATCTTTATAATAAATTGATAAATTCTGAATAATTTTCTTTTAATATTATGATATGGTATCTGTTAGGGAAATAATTACATAGCTACTACTAAAGGACATCTGTGTAGGCAGACAATACAAGGAATGCATACCATGTATCATACACAAAATCTCCTGAAGAATTTCTCAAAGCTTTACAGCGGGAAGGAAACATACAAGTTGCAGCAAGCAAAGGACAGTTGAGAGTAACAAGGAACTGGAGCTGCAGGGAGAAAAAGGAAATCAGCAGCTGGAGCAGCACTGCAAAAGACGACCTGTCTGATAGTGACATAGGAACCCTCTGTGATAAAGTAAGTTAGCAGGATGGAGAGGTTAGAGGGAAAGAGAACCTCAGCATTGTCCGGAAGCAGACAGTGTTCCCTATTCTCCAATAAAAGACCTACAGCTTCCTCTGACTAGTTAAAGAAACCCTGGATCTCAGCAGAAGTTGTTCCCTCTGGGGAAAGTGGAGGAGTTCAGGTTGTTCCTAGGAAAGGGCGCAAGCAGAGGAACAAAGAAGTTATACAAACAAAAAGGGGAGGAGGCTGAGGAACTGAGAAAGGTGCATTGCTGTACAGCACACTGCAAGAACAGAAGAGCTTCAATAGAGCCTTTCAAATCAGTCACTCGTAATCATTCTATGCCTTCGGTACATTTTGAGAACAAAGGAAAAAGCCCAGGCTGCAATGAATAAATAAAGAAAAATAACAAAGAAAAGTTAATAATAGTAAAAAGTGCAACTGATTCCTGTTTACAGTATCAAAAGAACACAGTACAGCATCCTTAGCCCATAAACACAAAAATAACAAGGACTTGATCTTTCCTTTTTTTCTCTCCTTCTACTTTCAGGTTTTAGAAGCTGAAAGTGCTCTCTAAGCTCTTTCCAATGCTTGCTCAAATTAACAAATATAACAAGAAATAGCCTGATGATGAAAAACAAGAGCTTGTCTTTCAAGAAAATGCAAGACAGGACATATTGAAACCTGAAACAAGTCTTCACCAAGCTCTGAGACAAGGGGTGAATAGGGAAGGAGGACGAACTTTTTTAAAGCACAACTTTACCAGGCAAAGTCTGGTGGGCATTCAGATGTAGTCAAGTCTGCTAGGGGAGACCACCTCCCAAAAGTAGGACTATGACTTTCAGCAGAAGGAGACAAAATGATACTGCCTACAAAGGTGTGGAGAAAGCAAGTCTGCTGCACTATGGATTACTTCTTAAAACTTTCTAACAGGGAAGAGCAAAGAGATGAAGGGACAGAAAACTTACTTTTCAGTAAGATACACAAATTTTGCCAATGGATTTTGTGGAAGATAAGCATAGAAATATTTGGGGAAAAAAGAAATTTAAATGAAGAAGGAGAAGTCCAAGGAATGACAAAGGAGTTAGAACTCTGCCTAACAGAAGTAAATCACTGTAGTTGATAGAACTGCTCAACTGCACAAGGTCTTGCAGTTAGGAGACTTCTCTGGTACACTTAAAACAATACTTCTCTATTGGCTGAATCATAGAAATTACTTCTCCAGAAGTTTGTAGTCCTAAATTGTTTACCTGTAGCTTCTCCAACAAATCCATGTTTTGTCTCTTCAGATGATTGTTTGCCCTCTCCAGCTTCTCCAAGGGTTCACCTTCATCACAAGGACTCACATTTTCCTGCAGTTCATCCTGAAGGACATGGTACTCCACTTCGTAGGCATGGAGCTGTTTTGAAATATCCATCTCAAACACCTGCCATGAGAGAAAAAACAAATTTAAACTACAGTAAGGAGGATTTATTTCACATGAATGTTTGACTAAGGTTAATGCTTTTCCTGTTCCCTTCAAAAAAGTGTTTTAAGGGGAAGTCTACAGTAAGAGCATTTTAACATTTAGAGTTCTAATTGTAGCCATAATAAATCACAGACTTTAGAATAAATTGGATCATGCATTTTACAATTACCAAACACCATCTCTTACTAGGAGATGTAACATCAAAAAAGACTTATTCAATCCAAAAATGTTTTAATATGACCAAGTCTTATCAACTCTTGCTCAGGAATATTAAGAAGTTCAAGACAAAATTTTTAAATTCAGGCTTCATCAGATCTCTACCCTCAAAATTGGATCTCTGGACTCCTAGTGCTTTACAGACTTCTGTAAAAACATTCTTCATAGGTACAGTTTCCCTGTGCTCTGTCTCTGCATGGCAACACACTATTTTCTTATTGGGATACTTTAGAGACAAAGCATTGTGAACACCATGGTACTGAGCCTCTAACACTGATGGGACCTGTTTACACATCTAGTCACAGCCTCTCAGACTCTGACAATTACCACATTTTTCAGACTGGGATTGGAAGGATGTCTACAGTGACATTAATTTTCTATTCCTTGTCCTACAGATCACAAACACTCCACCAACAGAAGACACACAGATCCCTTAAAAATCCAAGTTCTGCATTACTTTAACTGTTCTTCTCTATTCAAATGAGATAAAACTTGAAATTTCATAGTGTTCAAGCTGGGTAAGTACCATTTTCCTCTACGTAGCTACCTGATCAATCATCTGTGTATTACACATCTGGAGAAAGTCTACATTTTTCTTTCATTATCCATTATAAGAGGATGGTCCTGGGAATTACAAGACTGAGAAAGCCAAACAACTCCCCCTGCAGCCAGGCGAGGTAGGAGCAAGAGGATACAGGCAGTGCACATGTGAATGCAGATCCAGGAGGCTGCTCAGCATGAGGTCACACCGCAAGTAAAGCAGAGCTGAGCTGACCTGTGTGTAATCACATTCACCTCTGCAGGAAACATAACCCCTTCTTTACTCAATCCGACCCGGCTTTGCACAAAGCCACCTCTACAATGCTCACCCCAGCACCACTGCTCTGCAACCCATGCAGAGCACAGAAAAGAGATTTAATTTCTAAGGGTATTGAAATTATTAAACTACCATCTCTATCATTGCCAGAATCAATGAGTTGTGAAGACAGACACAAAAGTGCCTGACAAAAGTTTAGCATGGAAATCACAGTCAATGCAAAGAGGAAATGAAGCTTTACACTTTGTCTAAATTTGTGTTTTTAACTTACAGCACCTGAAGCATTCAAACCTTAAGAAGCCACAGAAATGCATCCATGCTAACTGCACTCCTGCATATGGACATGGTTTTCTAGAGCTCTTCTGTTACCTCTGAACTACTACCTGAAGGGGGAAAACTGCTCACAGGTTCACAGTTAAGGTTCTAGACTGAGGCTCATTCTTAATTTGCAGCTTCAATGCAGAGGAAGTTGAGGTATAGAGATGAAGATTCCTGCCACTGACAGGATTTCTCAAGAAGCTTTTCATATCTTCTTCTGAAAAGATTTTTACATATAGTTTAGGCATGATTCTTTTAAAGTAAACTAAATGGGGGGAAAAAGTAAAGAGAAAAACAGCCTTACCTGAGTAATAATTTTTTCCATTTGAGGCTGAGTCATATCTGGAATAGTGGTTTTAAGAAAATCAACAATGTTCTCAAAACTCTCACATCCCATGATAGATGTTTCTTGACTGCTAAGTAGGCTCAGTGCTACTTTAAATATGACTTCTGTTCCTTGAAGAAAAATAATATCTAAAAGAGAAAATAATTAAAATATCTTGAAAATGGAAGATTGAGTCATTGGATAAATACATGTATTTGCTGGGATGTTTTTCTTTGTAATCAATCACAGTGCAGATGTATTCAGTTCAGAAGTGCAATCTGTCTTATTTCAACATGAGGTTAAAGCATATAAAAGAATTTTCTTTCACCTTACAGATGTGAGAGAGCATTAAAGAAAATACTGCACGTTTGTTATGTCTGTAAGAGAGAGTGATCTGCAACAAGCATTTCATCACTGTCTGCCACGGACTCTTAACGGACTGCTAACTGGTTTTAAGTGCTCCTGTGACTGAAAAGCACTTGGGGAGCAGATCACAACACAACTGTTTTCTACAGGTAGAAGCCAGCCCTTTAAAAAACAATGATGTAGATTCCATAACCAATCATACTGTTTTCAAAGTTCACAGTACTGATCTTAATGGCTATAATCTAAGTTCCAAACCCTTACTTTGAGGTATAATTGCATGGATGTGAAGGGAAAGTCTGGGCTCTGCAGGTCAGTAGGCACAGACTGTACAGAAATGGGAATCTTGATAACAGTAAGTAGAAATTCTGACTCAGAAGCAGCAGTGGACCTGCAGCTACTGAGATGAGCACAGCACATGGGCATTTCCAATAAAATTCCTGAGCTGCCAGCTCAATCACACCACAGGGTGTTTTTTCAGGGCTATACAATTGAAGAAATTCAATTCCTGATCCTGATACTCAGAGGTCATTCCTGGCCTAATCCAGTATCACAGGGTTGGACGAGAATACTGGTGAGGCAGCCATCTCCCTTAACTGCAGTTCCTAAAATTCTCCCTTCTCGAGTCTATGACGGACATTCAAATAGCATAAATATCAGTATACAATTTGTGAAGGCTAGACATTAGCCATTTGTTCCTGGTGTATGACAATGGTCCATACGACACTGAAAATGCATTAATTCAAAGCATTAGGAAGTAAAATAACACAGTAACTTTTGCATTTTAAAATAGGAACATGCCTTGCTCAGCTCATTTACAGAGAAATGAACTCTGAATCTCTTTCTCTCCTTCTCCACTCTTAAAAAATTCACATAGAAAAAAACCCCCCCAAAAAAAAACCCAACAAAAAAAGAAAGAAATACAAAATGCTCAAGTGTCCCAGAATTCAGTAATCCCACTGGGAAAGAGAGATTCACGTGGTAAGTACACCACTAAAAAAGAGATACACCAATCATTTGTTCACCTAAACAGCAGCCAAAAAAAGTTGGCTGTAAACAGAAAAACCTCTGTAATGGAGAAATCACTAGGTTTAAAAAAAAAAAAAATTAAAAAATTAAAACCAAAACCAACAAACCAAAACCCTCTTCCCCCCACAAACCAACACACACTGAGAACCTAACACACTCCAGTAATAAAACATGAGACAAAGTCAGGTTGAACTTCTCAAGAAAACACGAAAGGCGCCATATGAAAACAGAAAGATCAAAGGAAAAAGCTATCTGATTTAAGAGGAAGTACATTACATATGCTCCTGGATTCTTGATGCATATACGAGAACAGTGAGTTTTACATTAATAAATAAATTTAAATTTTTAAAAAAGGTGCATTACTAGAGACTTGACTAAGCTGGCAGATTTTATGGATAAAAAAAGAAGACAAAAACAATTACTTGACATTCTGATACTGTAAACACTACAAGGCACAATCGATATTTAAGCTTCTGTACTAGACATTACCTGAAGAGGAGCATATAATGAAAAAACTATCTAAAAGAAATCAGAGGCATACTAAGACTTGGAAATTGTTCAATATATACATGAATATCTGAAACAGACCTTAAGTTCGAATTTGCTTCAATTTTTTTAGAAAGCACGTTAGAATCAGAATTTAGAAATGCATTTTCTTTTTTTACTTTGGAAGTCCAACAAGATGAATTTTTCTATAGATATAAACTGAATACATTTGCATAAAACACATTTGTGACAATAAACTTTCTGCTGTTTACACTTCGGAATTCTCTTAGGTAATGAAATAAGACATAATTATCAGCTCAAGTCTGATGTTTCAAAGAATATCTTTTGGATTTTCCTCTTTAAGAAGGAGCTGACATCCCACCACGAAAAGTATTGCCACTTGCCACCCACAACAGTCACCCCAAATGTCCCAAGTATGTAGAAAGTACTCCCGGAGAGTTTCAAAACACAATGGACATTGTTCTGTTTATTATTGCAATAGAATAAACTTTCTTACCAAATACTCTGGCTACAAATCCTAATGGAAACTGTGATGCGAACAGTGTAAGAAACCACGGTGCAGCATAAAGACTGGGACTGATTTCATTTTCTTCAAGATGATTATACAGGTCTCTGTGATAATCATGGAGAAGCCGTGAGAGCTGATACATCTGAATCTAAAGTGCATGAGGGGATTGGTGGGGGAAGGAAGCAAAGAAAGAAAAGTTCAGCCTTACTCAGTTTTCCAAATAATTCATATTTCATTTGAGGCAAATTAACTGCAGTACAGATGGCACTGTAAAATGAAGCTTAATTGCCACCTGGGGCCTCGAGTGATATCTACTCATATATAAACAGCCTGCCACTAATGAATTAAAACCAACAGGGTAGTCAATAATACAGAACAGTTTGACCCTGATTATTAATGAAGTATCATTTCAGATTCACAGGCTTAAGGGTAAGAAGGGAATATATTGCTCTAACTTTGTCAACAAACCAGAACTTTCAGTCTTGCACCAGTGAAAGTTGTAGAGGTACTTCTTCCAAGATGTCAAAACCCTCCATTACAGAGTTGAACTATTTCTGACTAAATTTACATGTTTCAGTTTCCATTCTTTGAATTTTGGCCTTATTTTTGCTGCATTTAAGACTCCTATGCTACATTCATCACTTTAGATGATGTACCCACAGAATGCATTATATACAGAGGTGTACCACACACACATTTCCCAGCACATCTCCCAGGGGTCCTGAGGCATTCAGGATCCTGATGGCAAAAAATGTTGCTATACAACCTATAAAAGGTTGAAAGGGGAAATGGTTAGAAGGTGCTATTCACTGCTAAAAATACCACTTGCAATGCTTCTCTTAGAAAGCAGGTGATAAGAAGCAGACATATATTGATTAGGTCCAATTTTGTCATCAACAGTGCTTTATGCTTAAGGCGAATCTGTTCCTCAATAAGAAAATGACTCGTTAGATCCAGGTATTTTCCTGCTTCTAGAGTTCATGATTCTTCCCTACCAAAAGCTGACTGCACATGAAACTACCTGTTCATCGGCAGTGTCCACAAGCAGAGAGACCACTTCTCATTTAGGGACATCAGCATGCATTTGAGTCCTTGCTTTAATTGCCAAAGATACCAATTAAGCACAGTTTGGACAGTGTCAATACAAAGCACATTTACGAGTGAAGTTAGAATTCCATCACAGGGGTAGCAAACCACTTGGCTTAGTCCATTAAGAACTAAGGATCGAGACTACTACTTTTTCCAGACAACAATTAGAAAATCTAAGACAAATAAGTTTTCATTATGCTAAAGAATCATCCAACATTTTTCTTCTACAGGACTGAAGCCAACTCTGCCTGTAAGCTTGCTTGTGTTTCAGTACTGTAAATGCAGAAGAATTTGCAAGTATTCTACTCCTATTAGAAAATAAACCAAATATAGTAAGATCCCCTAAGTCTTCTTGTCTAGTTTGTCCTGAGCAGACAAAACTTTACTTTTACAGAACTGCCTAGGAGCAAACTGTGGGGAAAAGAAGTCATTTAATTTAAAAGGTGAACAGTACTTACTACAAGTGGTAAACTTTCTCAAATTTAAAACTGTTCTTACTAAGAGATTCTGGCAATGAAAGAATCACACTCATGTAAACCAAAATGTGAAATCCTGGACATGTGAATGCTCTAAAATCATCAGGTGTTGTTGCAAGTCCGTAACTGCAGTATAACACACAAACACTAAGACAGCATCTACTAGGGGAAGAAAACCCCCACAAACATGCACTTATCACACTTTGACCCTCATTGGTTTAAAACATATTTGGAAGAGGGAAGTGAATGAAACAGCGAGGAGGTAAAATGATGCTTTTTATGGCTGTTCACCCTTAATTCATCAACAACAAACTTATAGCATGCATGCATCCACAGTAAAACACTTCTCCATCATTTTTAGAATAAGCACACACAGTTTCTTTAACTACAATCTATTCCACTGTTCTGCAGATTTGCCAAATAAGCACCTAAAGTGACTGGTCATAAAAAGTGGGCTGGAACTCTCTCCTAAAGTTTTTACTTAACTGTGTTTGCTATGTAGCAAGCATGAAAAAAAAAAAAAGAGACTTTTGTATCTGCTGCTTTGTTTTCTCTTCCTCTACTGTGGATTATAAACAATTTAACTCTGCAGTAGTATAGTAGTATATCCCTTTATAATATTAGGGGGTTATAGCATATAATTATTCAACTCAGTGGACAGTTGCATTTCAAGGTGAAAGATTTCTCAAACTTTAAACCCTGCATTCAGACAGATCTGAAAAATTTTCTGTCTCCTTCCTAAACAGTCTTGAGTATTTACAGTTAGCTGTTAAATAATATTGCAGAGCATGCGTTGTTGCTTAAGCAAATTAAACAATTAAAAATTCATCTGTTTTCTATGTTGAGGGTGGTGGAGCTGAGGACAATGAGAGAAAAAGAGGTGAGCCAAGGCAGAGCAGCCCCAAGCACAAATTCCTGTGGAGCACATAGGCCACTGTGTGTCACTATCGATTTGACTTGGGCTTACAAGGGAGAAATCTACATCCAAGTAAGTGCTCATGGACTAAAGGAAAACAAAATCTAATTAATTTTTAAACCTCATCCATACATAAGAAAGCATATCAGCTTTTCCTGGCATAATAAAGAAAGAGCAGTGAGGAAAAGAAAAGGAAGGGCAAAATACCAGAGAAAGCAGAATTTCCAAAGAGGAGATGATGGGGAAGTGTGACAGGAAAAGTGTACAAGTTCTAAACTTCTCTGTTTCCAAATTGAGAGGCAGAGAGGGGTTTGACAGTAAAATATACATGCACCTCACAACCTCCCAGATGGCAACAGGAACTTCATAAGGCCCTGGAGAACCTAAGCAACCTCTGAGAGCTTAAAAGTAATTTAAAACTGGTTTGGCCTAGAAGAACTGGCTTACCTGTAGCGACATCATGTCTGGCCTGTACTGTTTACGGAAGCCAAGGTCATACATGAGAAATTTCAGCATTTCAAAGGCCTGTTCTTCACTCATATGTAGAAGCAGCACTCCAGCTACAAAGCTTATACCCTGACAATAACCCACTTCTTTGTCCAGCAAAGAGTATGCTTTCAAGAGATTAAAGAGTGATAGCTGTCCCGCTCCGAGGTGGGTGGAAAAGTAAGGATGTGTAGGGAATGTCCGTCCTGATGTAAAGAGAGAAGAGTAGTTGATATACAATTCTTCTGAAAAAAAAACCCCCAATCCATCTGACAACCAGCACTTCTCCTCCCACAGACCATTTCCTTTACTTTCATATGCAGGTTGCCTTTAGTCAGATCAATCTGTATATTACCACTGATTTTAGACTGTATCTTTTGATCTCATTTAATATTCTCGTCTGCACAGAACTTGCAGAAGCAACTCTTGATGTCTCTTTTCAGACAGATGCAGAAGAGCAGAAATAGAAATGGCATAACCTAAGAAATCATCTGCTCAGAGAATACTAAGTGGGATACAAAGAATGTATCCTGATGACAAGGAAGGTCGTAGAGCAGCATTTATCTTCACCTACAGTTTCTATCAAGACTGGTGTGTTTTTCACTCAAAGACCCACAAAACAAGTCAGAAAGAACAGACTTACCTAGATCTACAAGGATGGCATGCTGTTGAGCAGTCAGTTGTTTCAGAAGTTCTTTGTAAGAGATGTCAGGGGGCTGCTGCTTGTTTGGCAGTCTGTGCCTCACTCGGTGTTGCACAGCCAAAAACTGCCAGATTTCTCCCCGACGACTTTTTGGTACACCTGCAGGTTGGTCAAGAAACAAGAGGCCTAAGCAGGGGGATACTTTTAGTGCCACAATACAAGAATTTGCTTTGTCATATTCCTGGCTGAACCATTCTGGAGGATCCCCTATAAAAACGTCAGCTCCAGAAGTTGTCCACTCTGCAGTGCCTGCACTCAGTAGCCACGGTTCAGCCCCACACACTACACGTTGACTACAGCCTTAAGGGCAATTACCCTGAGCAGCACCCTGGGCAACTGAGGCACAGACACCCCTTGTTTTGCCACTTCCGAGCTGTTAGCCAGCAGGAAAAGATGCACGACTAGACACAGAATGAAGTCTGGCCTGTTTGGAAAGGCTGAACTAAATCCAGAAGTGTAAAATACAGAGAAGTCCACCTCCTCTTCCCTTTCCCAAAGGGCTGCTCATTTCAGTCCACAGACTTGGAGAAAGATGTACAGATAATGCTTTTAGTTCAGACCTAAAAGCATTAATGCTGCATACCAAGGAAGAACATGGAACCACTCATACTGAAAGACAGCATTTCTCTCAAGTTAGCCAAGCACCTGTCAAAGCATAAACTAAATTAAAATACTACTTTTGGACTTTCACATACATCCCCCTTCGATATCTGATTCAGTAAACCAACCTCTGAAAGCCAAAACAGTCAACTCTGCTAACACTTTCTAGATAAAGAATTTTTTAGTAAGACTCCAAGTCAGAAAAAAACATATCCTTGTTCCCAACTCTGAACTGCAATCCAACAACATAAGATAGGGCATGAAGGTAAGTCATTTGTTGGGAGACTTCTGCAGGTCACTAACAGGAACTGCCTTATATCTACTACAATTTACTTTGGTAGCAATTTAAACTTCCCTTCTGTACCAGGGCCAGATTACACGGAATTATTTTTCAGCATCTGTAATGCAGATATGACATTCTATCTATGGAAGAGGGCACAGCAGTGCAATCAGATCCTACATTTGCATTATGGATACCCTCTGGATACCCTCTTGGCCTATGGCTAGTCCACAGGAAGATCTACTTTAAGCCAAAATCCCCAGCCTTTCATTCCACGAAATGAAATACTAAATGACCATATTCCAGACTCTGCAAGATGTGGTTGTTCTGACTCTCCAAAGCTGGGCTCTGATTCCCCTAGCTTTTGGGCACAGTCCACAGTACACATTATGAAGGTCCTGCTTTCTCAGTAAGCAAGTAAAATCACAGCATCTGAAACTCAGAGTCAATTGGATCCATTGATCAGAAACCAGGAGGTCACACAATTCAATATTGACTGTAACAATACATGGACACAAGATGCTACTCTCAGGAGTACGACTATACATGCTTCTTCATTGCTGACATTGCAAGCTGCAGACACAGCAGAACCTATTTTCTGTTTTGCAGCAAAAGGGGGGTGCATCTGTGAAAAGGTAATTTTTTTTGCTACTGGAAAAGGTGTGTTGCTGGCAGATTTCTTCTGATATCAAAAGGGAACAAAAAAATATAATCTTCAGACTTTATAGCTAAAAGCACTCCTACATAAATACCTTCTTTTAAAGTGGAATGAATATCTTCCATGTCACATCGGATTTTGGCTCTGCAGTTTAGTAACTTCTTATCCCAAATATTTATGGCATCTTTCTGACATGTGCCAACTTCATCATAGTCCAGTTTTACTTTTCTTGATTGGAGCTCATCTCTGCTGGCTAGAACACAGAACACAAAGGAAGAGCACATGGAAAACCTTAATATCAGAAAATTACAAGATACAACAAATACAGAAATCCCATTCAAGTTCAATATATCTATCCTATAATCTGACTAGGGATAAACACACTTACAACTTATTAGTTTATAGCTTAGATGGGACCAGTGTTTTGTCATAAGATGCTGTATGTAACAATGTAACTTCTCTTACTAAGTCATCAACATTAGTAATTCACAAAGCACATTAAAACTTTTTTTAAGGCTTGGGGCAAGAAGAAAAACACACTCAACACTATTTCACAACACCTGCTGCTTCTTTCAACTGCAAAAAGACCTTTAATCATTTTATTCTTGCTTATGTGGAACATGACAATTGTTTTAGCATGGAAAGTCTCAAACATATGAATGTGTACATTAGAGATTTAGGCCAGCAAGCTAGTCAACTCTTCTAAACTGAAGTCAGTCACACTGGGTCCAGTTCTTACATGTCCCTTAAGAGAGTGAGAAAAGCTCTTGGCACTGCTACCTGGTATCATTAGGCTGACTAGAGCAAACAGAACGAACCAATATGAACCATATCCAGAAAGATATATTGGTACTAAAGCACAGAACTCCTGTTGCTATAAACTTAAAAGCTTTGCTGCATAGGACTACCTGGTACAAAATATTCCACTATTTCTGTAATAAAGCACTGTTACACTGGCATTTCATGAAGAAACAGCTTTCATTTCCATTACTGAGAAATCAACTGTGGGTATTTTATTACACATGATACATGTGCAGCAAAACACTCCAATTCCTCTAACTATTGGTGTAAAAAACTGAAATCACGACTTGAATGTATCTTAATTTAGAGAGATTTAATTGTCATTGGAGTGAATTGTACATTTCACAACATGACCGCTGAGCTGCAGTTGAGTTTATCCCAAAATTGCCTTGATCTCTGCACTTCTCATTGCAGGTGCCTCCTTCCTCTTACAAATGTATCCCCTTCCCAACCATCACCTCGAGGTGAAAGCAAACTCTTGCTCATATTTTTACACAACCTGCAAAACGAGACAATCTGTTCCTTCACCTACTCATTTCATTTTGGACAGAGTCAATGGATGAATCCATAGGATCACTGCCTAGCCCACTTAAGAATGACAAATTATTTCCAAAAGCTCTATGTTACACCTCTGAGATCTTGTCTATTCAAGACTACAGGGGCCCCTGTAGAAGCAAGGATTCTGCAAGGTGCAGTACACTGCCATAAAAATGGGAATGTGACCTTAACACAGGAATTAGCAATTCAGCTGGGGCCATTTCAAATGCTACCCTATTGCTGTATGACTTCACTCCAGAATGCACACTCTCATGAACAGCATGCAACAGCATGCAGCAGATTCAAGACAGCAGTAACAAATTTCAGTGTGACAATAAACTCCCACATTAGCTATGCAATTAACCCTAGTGAAAGTCAGCAAGTTTGCCTGTTGATAATATGTGCCCTACCCACTATCCCATTCTTCCTTGCTTTCAACCATCCTTGTACTTCCTAATCGTTGCTAGGTGGCCTGCTACTTTTTGTTGTTCTTATATTTGTAGGTGATCTACTGGAAAAAGAAGCTTCTAGGTTCTCTGAAGAAAGAAAAGAAATGGAAAAAAGAAAAGGAGAAAGAAAAGAAAGCAAGTTTGTGCAATAATTGACAGAACTTACCTTCTGTAAAACAAAGAGTTAATAGCATTCAAGTCTCCTCGACAGCAAAAGGAATAGGAAATGAGGCTCTATTAGTATTTTGTATATAAAAGTCAACAAATGATTAACAGAAAACTACTAGAAACAATTCCACAGCAATTCCAGTCTTAAGCCAGTCATATACAGTTAATAAAATCAGAGCTAGGAACCTGGCTTCAAGTAAAGAAATTTGTGCATTTCTGTTACATTTCCCTTTCCTGAGATCTACGTTAAATTGTAGGCTAGGATGCTGAGAACTACCCAAACCAGTGTTTGTTTGGAATTTATCAGCTCTGCACATGTCCTGTCCATAAAATGGCCCATGTTATAGCAGCCCACAGGAAGGAAACCTAGAGACAGGTGTCTAGACAGTTCACTTTCCACCCTTTGAAAATAAGATGATGAATTCTAGCTAGTCAGAGCACCAGTTACACCAGCAGTACTTATGAACCTGAATACAAGAATGGAGACATGCTCTTCAGAGCACAAATCAAGAATGTGGGCTGGCAAATGAGTGCCAGTTTGGAGTCTCCTCTGCCAACGCTCCTGTTTCCACCACAAATAATCATCAGGTAGGAAGAACTTATTTTCTACACATCTGTTACAGGATGAAAGCACCTTGTAACTGAGTCTTAAGAACCTGGACTGATTTAACAGTTTTCAGTACTCCCAGCCACCCAGGGCAGGTGTAGCAAAGGGTTTATCCCTCAGTAGCTCAAAATAACAGAGGGAGTAGCATGAAATTAGTCGCTACGGTAGATCTCCAGCTTCCTCGTGCCACAACAACAGATTGTTTGCTGAAACGATTTATGAAGTGAAGATTTTGGCTGAAGTTAAAACAGACTTCTCTCTAGATGTTCCCTATGAATCTAGAAGTTTCCACAGAAGTGTGTGTCAACAGGGAGACAAATAGTAGAGAGAAACTGTACAGAGAAATACTCCATGCGTGTAGGAAATACATTCAAGGGTCTATGCTTGTAGGAACACGGAAAGACTTCTGTCCTGATGTTGTTCTTTCCTCTCCCTGCTTTCTCAGTAAGCAAGTCTAAAGAAGGAAGAAGTTAACTGACCTTAACAAGGTCATTATGTTTGTCTGAAGAATCGGACTACCATATAATGAGGTTATAGAGGATATAGAAGATGAAGACAGCAATTACAGAGAGGATCCTTGAAATTTTCAGCTTGCACTAAAAGCTTGTTAGTCTATTATACTGAAGAATTTCTATATGCTAGGATAAACATTGCATCCTATCTTTTATTTGTCTGAGTCTTGACCAGTAGTATTAAAATATCTTAACCAGAAGCTCAGGCAGCTGACAATGAGAATTGTCAACTTTAGATCCCTCGCTAACAGCACTCAATTTTCAGTGTACAGTGCTCATGTTCCAAAACCCAGAACTTTCTGACATACCTCAAGAGCCAGTTGCTCAAAAATCGTATTTGGATTCAAGTATTAATAAATTACCACTGTGATGTGGTTAATGAAGGACAAAAAGCGTGGAGAGAAATGCCATGAGCTGCAAAGGACTGAAACGAGATAGAAAGGGTAAGGTTTACTACACCTAGGTGTTCACACAGCACTTGTCCTCCTCACTCTACTTCACTTTAGAACTTCTAGACTTAGACAGATACAATACAGACTGTAGCAATCTTTGCTAACATGTACTCAAAAGGAAAAGTTACCACTTTCTTCTGTAACTAAGGTGACTCATTTTAAGTCTGGTAGACTGTGAGATAGGACTAGCCAAAACCAGTGTTTTTCTAGCACTGTTAACCAAAAAGTTACGCAATCCCATCTCTGTTTGAGGTGCCCAACACCAAAACAGTTTTCACCTGCAGGCAGCAGAATCTGCAATAGTTTTTTGGGGTATTTCCTAAATAGCTAACCTTCCAGCTTCTGGTTTTCTTTTTCCATTCGAAGTAACAGAATTTGCTGATGGATGGCTTTTCTCCACAGACTTTGCAGTTCTTCTGAGTTTTTCCTCTCTCCAGTTTTATCTGGACCATCCTCATTTTGCAATACTAGAACAAGAGGGTCCTCCTCCAGGGGTGGAGCAAGAGGGGATAAGGGTAACAATTCATTTCCATCATGACCATCTGCAAAGAATCAGAAAGCTATTATAGGAAACTCAGATTGTTTGACATATCATGAAAATCTGTCACAGCAAAACAAAAATAGCTGTCCTTCACCTTCAGCAGTGAGCTGCTGATTCTAAAGACAGAGAAAATGCAGTTCAACAGCAGAGAATTATTTTTAAATAAAGTGTTTTGTTTAAATTAAAGTTATATTTAAATAAGAGTTAAATAAAGGGTCACCAGTATTTCAACCCTTTCCCCTGCCAGCTCCTTCCAGAGTCATCATGAGGCATTTATCCATAAAGTCTCCTTTACAGCTGAGTTTGTTTACTGCTGTGATTTACCACATGCTCTATATTAAAAGCAACCTTTTCCATCTGCTAACCTGCACTACAGAGAGTGCTATAGCACTTTATGGACACTAAATATAGAGTTTGTCATTTACCTATTGTTTTGAATTCTGCCAAACAAGACTTTACCAAAACAGCACAATTTCAGGTATTTCAGAGGTTTCTACCTTAAATGACTTAAAGCTGTAAGAATTATTAATACTCTCAACAGGGGCTATGTGCACTACAAGAACAAGGCAGAAAATTTATCATTTTTTGCAAACACTCCTATTATGTACACAGGCTAGGGTAAAAATTTCGTAACTGTTAAAGAGAGTATCCTCGTCAGCAATTTCCTTGCTACCAGTGCAGCTACGGCAGATTGCAATTCATTTGATCTTGATGACAGAATCCTTTCTTCAAAGCAACAAAGACCTAAATAGTCTAAAATCAACTGAGCACAACAGATCTCTGGCGAGGTTCTAGCATGACTTGTACCACACTGACCCCCTTCTCCCTTTCAGATTTTCACATATTGCAGTTCACTATAGTATTAAGTAACAACTGCTTGTTTATTTTCTTTAAAAGGACACACAGACCTGGATGTTGCATCTTGGAGGGAGATTTATTCATAGGTGAAGCTACCTGCAGGAATATTCTCCGCCGCCAGGAGATGCGGCGAGGTGTGAGCGTGGCCCCCACAGCATTTAGAGATTCACTGCTGCAGAAGGTTGATGTTCTTTTCTTTCCCTCCCCATCACTGAAGGAAAGAAAAAGCAGATGGGGTATTCAAAGTCAGTCATCCTTGTAGGGGGGAAAAAAAAGTCTTTATTAAGTCTGTCTAATGTAGAACCAAACCTGCAGGAGCATTTGCTGGGAAGCTTAAGAAGGCAAAGCGTGCTGTGTGTGAGCTGCACCTTGAATACAGAAGTGCCCAATTGTTTTCTTGTAACACAGTGCAGTGAAATTTGCACTCTATACCTCCAGGAAGCATTCATAGCATTCATACAGGGCTCAGCTGGAAGCTCAGAATAAAAGCTAAACTTCTGGAGAAGCTAAGAGAGAAACACGGTAATACTTAGCCTTTAATATAGACAGCAATGGGTTTTGCTTTGCCATACATTAGTCATATGCTTTGCCATACATTAGTCGATCTGATGTAACACTCCTAAAAGCAGAGATGTTGCTCCAGTGGAGCACAACACTTCATTTAGTGCCATTTTAAATGCCAGGCTGAGCTCACAGGTGAATATTTCATTGGAGGCAATGTTCTGCCTTCTCATACAGTCTCTTTTCCATGCTTCAAGAAGTGGACACTTCGCTTGGATAAATGGGGACAGATGTCCTCATGTTTCATCAGCATCTCTAGCCGTACGAACAGAGCCTCTGCAAACAGGGCACGCTCAGTTCCTACCACAATAACCTGAAAGGGCTGATGATCTCCCCAGCTGCTGTGTAGAAGTATACTTACACAGTAATTTCAATAGCTTATGCTGCTGGGAGAAGCAAGGAGAGGATACAGGAAAGCTTTGCTGGGAGGACACAAGCATACCTTTCTACTGACTACTGTCAGAGAAAAAGACGTTTAGCTTTCATAAGTACTTGATCCACTTTCAGAAATATTTCAGAATTTTGCATTTGTGGTGGTAAAGTAGGTGCACAGATCTTGTATAGCAATGAGTGCATTGATTATCTGCCACAAATCCTTCCATGTAACATCAACAGCATGAGACAATTACAGGCTTTTAGGAAGATAGCATCGAACAGGGGGAGCTGTGTCTGCAGCTTCACCTTCATCACAGGGAGAACTGTTATATCAACACAGCAGCTACACTTAAACCTTCATCCCATGACAAATTTCTAAGCTACAGTGCAAGGATCCTAAAAAGTTAGATGAAAGGAAAGCCCAGCATGTTCACTATATTTTTAGTGGTAAGGTAGTTGCAGAGGATCGCAGTTTGCCAGCTGCAGTCCATCCCGCCACATCTGGCTTGCACAAAAGGAGAAGTCAGTAAGGCAGGACTATGAAGTTTCACCTACACCAGTCTACCAGCTGCACTATCTTAATCAGCACTTCATAACTAATACTCCATGCTGAATGAATGTGTCAAATTCACCAAGCTAGAACTGGCCTGTTTGGTGACCAAAGCTGTCACTACGCCAATGATCTACAACAGCTCCCTGATATTTGTAAGCCTCAATGACCAACTGGACTCATTATCACACCAAGGTATCAGACTCTGCTTTCATATCCTGGCAGAGAAATAACCATGTCTTCAAATCCACTTACCCAGCATGAGGCCCCACCGCTGAACTCTAAGAACAGTGCTACAGCCTGAGAGCCCTGAATAACACATAGTCTGAATAAGAAGGTGGCTATATCAGGGCATGAAACAAAGCTGTTTATATCATTTCAATCATGGAGTTCACATTGGGATGAACTACTCACGTATGCTAATCATGAAGAGTGCAGACCATACAGTTCTGAGGACCTGTATTTCTGTTGTTAAATCCTCCCTTCTGAAAATCCCCTGGCATTTCAGGCAACTAACATTAATCACCTCCTCTTTCAAAGAGCAGTCTGATGAGTGATTAGAGGAAAACTTTTGAAAGTCTAAGGAACACACCTTGTTATGTTTACCCAGGAAAACACCCAGACTTAGGAAATGGAGGCTAGAAAGGGAGCAAAGAAAGTCTCCTCTTTTCAAGACAGAGAAGTCCTAGCTTAGTATCAGATCTGAAGGTATGAAACAATACCCTACAGTGTAAAAGCAAGAAGTAGTCAGAGTAAAATGGCAGTGTCTTCTATCCTTACAAAAAGATTCAAAAGGCTGGTGCAAAAACCAGTTTCTCTAAACAGGGTGGGAGTAAAGAAAAAAAATTAGCTATTGGCTCCCAGCAAAACTAAGAGGTTTATTAATGTCAGTGGAGAGACTAGGAGCCAAAACAACCCCAAAACAACAAAAACAACTTCTTAAATAGAGTTCAGCCATTGCTACTGAAAAGCAGAGCAGAGTTTTCATTATCTCCTCAACAGACTTTCCAACTTCACCGTCAGGGCACTGATAATGAATCTCAAACACGAGAAAAATTCTTACAAATTCTTAAGAAAAGACCCTGTTCTGACAGCACACTGGCTAAAACATCTACATGGGAAACATGTTGCAAGGTCACCTAGCAGAATAATCTCTGGAAAAAGATAACAATGTAATACTCTACATTTAAGTCATAGGCATCACAATTCGGTTTGGAGAATAATGGTTCTCTGTAGGGCTACTTATCCTATGCTTCTGACCCAATACAGAAACCAAAATGTATTTATCCACTTGTATACAATAAAAAGTGGAAAGCTGTAAATTCAGTGTAATGCCTCAAATATTTCAGTCTGTACTTTCATCCTTAAGCTATTACAAGCAATAACTCAAGTACTCCAGAGTACAGAGTACTGATCACCTAAGCCTTTTATCTCAGGTAACTGCAACTCAGTTTCACCAAAGTATCATCCCATTCATTATTCTATCAGATAATACATAGCATGAAGATGAGACAGTTACTTCAGGGGAAGGAAAAAAACTGAAAAAAGAAAAAAAAAATCTCAAAAAATTGGTCAGATTACAAATATGCTTATTGCTTGGTTTTAATTATCTAAATTTCTTCCCAGAACTGTTCTTTAAAATGCTCCCAAAGACTGATATTCAAAAAACCCACAAAGCTACTCCATTTTTTGTGAACTCTTTACATAATACTTACCTGAATTATTTCGCACTTGAGTCCATGAAAGCCAGCTAACTTGTGAATAAATACTGCTGTTGCTGATGCCAAGACTTGTGTTTTTCCCCATTTTGCTTTCAACGTCTCTTTTTGATTGCTCTAAGTAGCAATTGAATCAATGTAATCTACTTTGCAATTTGGAGGCTGAGATGGTACAAAATCCCCCAGATCAAATACAGAATTCAACTTCACAGTACTTAAGCTGGCAGAAACCTACATGGAAGACTAATACATGAAGCATTCCTCCCCTCTGGGAGGAAGAAAACCCAGTTTCTATCAGTTTACACCTCTCCATTGATTCTCACTCCTATCATACATTTTTATTCTGAATAATTACTTTCAGCTATTTTGTTTAAAGAATGTTCTCAAGCATTTTACTTCCTTCATGAGACATGAAGCTGTTTTAAAAAAAGAAATCTGTTCAAATTCAAGTAGTGATAATTCAGCTTAAATTATCCTTGCACAACAATGCAATGAACAGAGAAAGTGTGGCCTAGTCAAACCTATGCTCAAGATTGTTCCATTTTTAAAAGTGCTGCTTTTATGTTTATATTAAAAAGCTTTATTTACCTCTATGTTGACCAGACTTTATTTTTAATCCTTACGTGCACTTCTGTTCAATACTGAATGTTGCACAACACACTTGCCAAAAGTCAAGATTATGTGGAGACCATCTCCACCCTAGACTTCTCTCCAGACAAAAGAATTGACAATGTTATACAAACATTCTCAAGGAACTTACAAATACGGTGTTGATGCCAAACTTTCCAATACTGTTCATTTCTTAAATCATGGAACTGTAAGGGCGGTTGGAACTAAATGATCTTTATGATCTCTTCCAATCCAAATTATTCTGTGATTCCTTAAAAAAAACCCCAAAATCAAAACAAACAAACCAATGAACAAACCCACAAGAAAAAACACACTTTAAAAAAATGAGAACTTCATCTCATTCATAAACCTGATGGCAGAACATACACTTGCCAGTTCTGTCACCCATCAGTTGGACAATATAATTCATTCTCCATTAGCCAGTTCAAGCAATGAATTACCTCAGTGACACCCTTATCACAGGAGCATTATTCACCTGGCACTTCTTTCTGACTATATTTGTTGAATTCACTTCACAAACCCAACTAGATCCTAACAGTGCACTCTTGCTACTGCAATTTCCTCACCATGACAGTTCAGGCCCAGTTGCTCCCAGCAAGACATATGGCTAATGAGATCCCATTTTCACAAGAGTTTTCATACAAATTCAAGATCAAATGGTATCAGAAATGTGTATTTTGTAAAACCTAAGTAGAAACATGATGGTCTTCTGAGAATTACTCCTAATTTGAAGATGTCCCCACCTTAGAATTCAAAACTCCAGTATAATGAAACACAGTATCTTGACCTGTCTGCATAACCAATTCCAAAATCAGAAATATCCCAGAAATTTCAATTTGGAATTATCTGGCATTGAAGTACAGTTTTCATACAATACTCAATCCCTCATTCCCCAAATCCGGAAAGCTAGGTTTAATGGTATTCAGCTGCCTGTACAAACTGACCTGGGCATTGGTTCAGCTTGGATCAAGTCTGCTAACTAAAGGGAACACAGAAACAAAGCTGGACTGGAACCCAAATTAGAGGTAGTCTGTAAGGAATAGGTTGGGGGTTTTTGACATTTCTCATACCTTTGATTCTTCCCCACTCCTCTTGAATTGGAAGTTATTTGTTCATTCTCTCTAAATGTCTTGCAGTTAGTATCACCCAGTTAACTTGGTGTTTCCCCTTCCTCATGCACAGGCATCCCACATTAGTACTGTACACTCTTCACATTGCTCTTGTCTTGTTTTCACATGCCAATAATCATGGCAACACATGCTGGTTTGCATTCAGCAGAGAAGCATTAAATTGGCATGACACTCCTAAAATCCATTGCATTTCACATGACAAACCAATGCAGCAGATTTGCAACACTACAACAGAAGTAAGTGACAGCATAGAAGCCTCTATTTTACAGGCTTTTTTATCCAAAAGCCTGTTTGCCTATTGGCATCATGGAAGTCTGTTAGAAATGCAGGAGCACAAGGCAGAGTGGGAGAGATGCCATGTGCTGCATTCCACTGGGAATCCTGCTGTTAAGCTGGTGGCACTGGAGAACTAGGCAGGAGACAACGCTCTCACCTCTTGGAAAGGTCACTTTCTGAATGCTGGAGCAACCTTCCTGAGCCCTGGCAAAAGCTTTTCAGGAAAGAAGGGGCAGAGACAGAGGAGGGGAGACCAGGTGACGCAGATTCACTCTCACTGAGAGCGCGCCGAACCCCGACCACAGGACTGTGCAGGCAACAAGAGAACACAGCAGATGGGTCAGCACGGATTTGGACACAGCAACAAAACACCCAGATTAGAGACACTGGCCAAATGCCTCATCTTGGCTTACATTAACTTTGTTTCCCAGAAGATAAAATGTACCAAGTGCAATACTGGGCAGCTTCCCTGGGGATACTGATTTTGCTGTTATGGTTGATTTCTATAAAAAAACTTTTCAATGACAATGCAGAACAGGGACACCACCTTATTTCTTTTGCTTTATTTATTCTCAAAGCAAATTCAGAAAAAATAATCTCTTAAACATTCAGAAAATATCCTTAGAAACCTTCTTCCAATAATATGAACTGCATTGTTTCTTCCCCTTCAGTTTTGTTTTGCTTCAGTAAACAACACATTAGGAAGTAGGAATTATTTAAATGCAGTCTTTTTGGATAAATTTTTGAAAGATAAGTCCTACTACACAATTGAACATTACTTAGTAGTAGTAACAAGAGTTGGAGGGGACATAAAAATTAGTTTAATTTAGTTAACATTTATGACTAATCCTCAAAAGGAAAGAATGAAAAATCCCAGGCTAGAACCACGCTGCTACAAACTGTTTTGACTGAAAATCTGCTGATGATGCCACTTAATCAGCGACTTTTTAAAAGTTATTACAAAGAAATGTAGTCAGCAAGTACTTCACTTTGAACTGTCAGGGTTTCCTGTTTGCATACAGCATGGACAGTGAGGGAAAAAACCAACCAAAGTTTATCTCAGTAAAAAACACATTATTTATCTCTTTAGAAACACAATGTAACAAAGCTACTTCAAGGATAGTTTCTTACCCTTCACCCCCTTCCATTCTTTTAAACAGAATAAAGATTTTTGCACTTCTCTACAAGCTGGTGCAGCATTCACACTGATATTTTAATGTAGACAGTTAACAGGTGAAAAATTATTATTTAAAGCCATTTTTAGAAAGAGCTCACAAAAAGTGTAATATAGTCAAGCATTGGAAACAGACAACAAATTGGAGAAAGTGATTCTTCAACAGAAAAGAAATTCGGCTCATCTGAACCGGAATTTTGTAAAGGGTTGGAGTTTATGCAGTCACTGCACATAGCCAGCATGGAGGAGGGAAAGAAAGTACAAACAGAGAGGGCCAAAACAAACTGTGGGGACCTCTTCTGCTGAGTGAAGGAACTCCTGAAGGAACAGTGTTCCACATGTTAATAGCTGGAGAGTCTCCAAAAAGGAAGGAGAAAGAAGTTACAGAGGACAGTTACAGGGGAAAGCTCTGGAGAAAGGCAAACAGGGAAATCACATGCCTCAGAGTTCAGTGGAAGTGTTTAATCCTCATGTCCTTTTGCAAGACTCCTCACCAGTTTTAATTCCGGACATACTCTCTGTGAGCTATGACTAACACGGTGACAGACACTTGAAGCTGTCACTGCCTTTTTCATTCTGGCATAAAAGCTTCAGGCTTCCATCTCTCCTATTTAAAAAAGCACTGAGGACCTTTTCTCCAAAGGGTTGGACTATCAATTCTGCCAAAAAGGCTCAGCTCAGAGATGACAAATAAATAAATAAACAGATTGGTGCCAGCATCCAGCCGAATCATCAATTTGATGGCTTGAGGCCTCCCCTGAAGCATTAATTCAGGGATTGCTGAGTTACTGCAAAGCACCAAACTACTTGGAAGCAGAGAAGAGGCTGAAAAGAAAGAAAGAAGTGAACAAACCAACCCCAGAAAAGTGTAGAAACCACTCTTAACTAAGCTCCTCACGTACTTTGCCAGAAGCCAGGCTGCTGCAGCCTCCGTAAGGGACAGCTGTGAGGCTGGAGTACCGAGCGGGCACGGCACGCCCTGACTCACCTTGCTGCCTCCACGCAGTTCTGCCGCAGCAGCGGGGACCGGGCGCTCTGGGACCTCCCGTTCTGGAAGGTTATCCTCCGTCTGGCACTGGACGGGGGGTGGCTGAAGGTGTGTGCGCGCCTCCTGAACTGAGGGGAGTCTGAGCCTTCCTCGGGAAAAGTCTGCCAGGCCGAGGACACGGGGGACGCTGGAGGAGTTGCTGGTGGGGAATCGCCCGGCGAAGTGTCCTGAAAGGAAGTGCTGGCGGAGTAAGGCCTGACGCTCTGTGCCCTACGAGAGCTCTCACTTAACCCACAGGCCGTGCAGCACCGGGGCACCAAAGCCTCTCCCCCTTCTGGGTCATGGCCTATTGTATGCTAATTATCACCCAAACCAGACATCCTTTGATAGTTCACTCCAAACCAGTAGAGTCCTTCACCCAAAAAAAAAAAAAAGCGGAGGGAGGAATAAAAATGTATACGCAACACAAACAACATACTAATTATTCCAGGCATCCTCTCACAGGGATTGGCATTCCAGCTACCAGACTCCTGTCTCTTTCAGGAAAATACAGGAATGAAAACAACTAGGGAAACTGCTTTTAGCTAGTTTCCTCGACATATCGCGAGCATACTTCCTGTACCGTCACAGCGACATCCTGGAAGAGAGACTGTTATTACACAGCCAGTTTATGAGTAACTGTAGCAGGAAAACCATAACAGAATCTTCACCTCCTGGGAAAACCAACAACCACCCTCATGTGAGGTAAAACATTAAAAACAGGAAATAAAAAGAAAGTGAACAGAGTTCCGCACTCTAGCTACTATACAGCATCCCCAACAGCTGGGTTTAGGTCAAAAATTCTTACTTCCCTAAAGCAACGATTACTTACAAACAGGATTCTTCACCTTCAGAGCACTTCCTTTTGTTGAGACATGACCTTATTTAATCACTTCAGTAAAACAAGGCAGAAATCAGATATTCTTTACTTTTTGTAAAAGCAAGAGAAGTGTAGAGAAAAAGGACTGGCAATGAAATTAAAGCTGAAACTTCAAGTCAACATAAACTCTTTCTTACACCCTCTACCTCCCAGTGGGAATATTTTTGAGTTTTATAAGTTGATGTGCTTTGTTCTACCACCTTCAAATTGAAGCAGAGTGCCACATTTACGCTTCACTGATGCCCATGCATGAACATGGCAACTTAAACTGAGCTCCTTACGTACTCTGTCAGAAGCAAGGCTGTTGCAGCGCTCAAAGCTGTCCACACTTCCCAGGCGCCCTCGCATTCTGTTGGCCCCCTGCAAGAAAAAAAAGCTAGTAATTTAACCTGGTCTTTTTCCTCTTTTTCTGAAGGTTAAGCAAAGATGGCAACACCTGTGCAGGTGAACACAGGATAGTTCAGGCATGTGACACGTGTGACGTAAGACCACAGATCATGGGGCAAGGACTGGACTTTACAAAAAGCAACATCTTTAGCTGGCCAAACTGTATCTTCTCCCACGTTGCTCCCAGGAGTTTTAAACCTGCAGCTCTATTGTTTGAAGCAAGTGAGTATTTCCTGACATGTCTGAGGTAAAGCAGCTAAGTTAGCTTAAACAGCCGAGTTCAAAAAACTCCAGACTTCAGTACTGTGCATCCACTGCTGCTGATGGATGCATCTGACATACTATAGTCTCATGAGATACACTTTACTCCACAGCTAGGCGTTTCAGACAAATTAAGTCCACCTGGGCAAAGGGAGCAAAAGCACTAAAACTGGGAAAAATTACTCTCTTAGCAGCAAATCCAGCCAAATAGCACCAGATGCAAACAAGACTTTTCATCTACAATGCACATAAACTTGAAGCAAATTTGCTAGAAATTAATGTTAAAGGACCTTTGTTGAATTTGTCATTTGGTTTCACAAGAAGAGGTGATAGATCCACAATACTTTTTGACTACTTTTCACTCCTAACTTTAACTCCCTGGTGATGCATGCTCTTAGACACTTCTGACTGCTGAAGCAAGTTGCTTTCAGAACTTTATCAGGAGAAAAACAGCCTAGGTTTTAGTGGTCCTATAGACAGAGCTCCTCTTGGTATGCTTGCAACTCCAGGGGAAGTTTTGTCAACATCATCAGAATTTATTTAACCTACTTTTTCCTGGTAAGAGTTATTTTCAAGACTTAGAGTGCCCTTTAAGTACATTATCCCACTTAAGCACATTACCAATAAATATTCTGCCTGAAGCATCTCTACACTGAATCTCACAATAAAACCAAGAGCAAAGTATAACTTGGAAGTTTCTCACTACCTTTGAAAATGCACACTTTTGGCACTGTAAGAAGGACTTTTTGGTTAAGAAAGAACAACAACAGAAGAGGTTAGTGCAGCATGGACTGGAAGAAATCTGTTCATGAGGTCAAAGAAAGGTTATATTTATTTTTCTGAGGTACCTCATTAAGAAGCCTGTTTTCGGTTCAAACCTCACAAAAATAAGATCAGTCCAGCAAAACAAACAAATGAAGAAGTGACAGTCCTCTGGGACTAAGTGAAGCCAGGGCACATAAAACAGCATGTTTCCCTATGGGGCATAGTGAGCAGCTAGTCCTTCAAGTGCCTTAAAATGTCACTTGATGCTATTTATCCAGCTAAGAAGCCATCCACTTAAAGTGTTCCTAGATATCTGGTTACTACATACTTCTTTTTAACTTTGCTAAGATTGAGGCTAAGTCTCTCCCCAACTTATACTGACTTTTACCTTTTCTTGAAACATTTTTATCTACAGAAAGATGCAGAAGGTCACCTTAAAAAAAACCAAACCAAAACGAAGTTCTTTCTTGCTCTTTTTGTTACTAAATGTACTTTTAAATAAAGACGGCAACTTATGCATAATTAGCATCTATTACATCAATACTATCTGTACCTGTCTTAAGGAGGGGAAAACCCACCACACCAATAGGTATTTATGCTTAAATATCTTTAGGAATTAACCATGATCTGTTAGGCTTGTTGGAGTAGCCTGACGAAGAATAAGAATTATTGAAACAGTCATCATGTATCACAGGCATGCACATAACACACAGCACACATGCACAGAGATACTTGTATATACCTGCTTTAAACAAATAATTAGTGCACTTCATTTTTCTTGGTCTTGCATTGTGTAAGCTTATGTGTATCATGACTCACTGCAACATACTGCTGTTCCTGATCTATTGCACTGTCAGGTCAAAGATGAGACAATGTTTCTCACAATAGCAAGCCCACTTCATAAATAGTGAACTTGAAATGGCCCTAATCCAGACTCAGGTGCCTCCTTCTCTTCAACTCAATCATGGGCTGTGTAGATCCTTGTATTATAACATGTAGCATATGACAGTTGCCCTGGTGAGAAGAAACATACTATATAAAAAACCCCTGACACCTATTTACAAGAAATTTCCCTTCAGAGACTTTTCAATTAAAGCAGTGTATTTCGTCCGGATGATTTTTCCTTGGCATGACTGGGGTGCCAGCATGTCAGTATATGCTTTACTGAGTTATTTCAGTGATGCAGGCTTCTTTCACAACCACTGACCCACCACCAGAGCTAGATCATTTTCCACTCACATCTCCCTTAGAAGTGGAAAAGAAATCAGACTCGTCAAAGGCACAACTGTAGCTGTCACCATTTGATGATATTACAAACTGCTGAAATTACCCAAATTTTCTGACTGCCATCACTTTTTTGCTCTTTTTAGCAGACAGTCTCTCTTTCTCTCTCTCCACATTCAGATCAAGTCCCTAGTTTGTAAAATCTGCTCCACAACAGAGGTCACAATTGACCAAGAGAATTTTAATGCTAGTTTCAGGCCTAGATCAAATTGATACGTAACTCTAAATTCTAAGGATTGTCTCTGGCCAAGACTATTTTGTTTCCTTTATAGGGAACATCTGTGGCATCCTACATCTGTAGGTTACTTTATGACACGCCCATGTAAGCTGCAGGAAAAGTGCAACTTAACGCATGATTTAGCATGGTACTTTTAAAATCACTAGCAGAAGAATCTTAATTTCACTGGTCCAAATTATCCTGTACTCACAGCTCATCACATTCCCTTTGTAACAACACACTGGATCCCAGGCACCCAGCCTTCTTCACATCCTTCTCTACATGCCTCTTCTCTGACTCACCCTTCTGAGCAGGGGATACAAAGCAAAACTTACCATTCAGACTTCTTTATTAAAATCTATTTAACATAAGAGAGTTCCAGTGATTACCTGCAATTTCACATCTTATCTGGCTAGGAACATTAAAATGAAGAACAACTCACTTTTTAAGACTACTGGTTTTTTTTCCCCTGCAAAAGGAACTTCATTACTACTTTCTAAAGATTCTTAGTGCCTAATACGAGCAATTTTAGCTATGAGCTGCAAGGCATTACTTCTCAGAACAGAAAGACTTCCAGTATATGCGGGCATATTTATTCACACTTTCATAAACCAATAACATTTCTCTTATGGGATCATGCAACCATCCTGAATGAATTTTATTCTGAAGTAACACATCCAATAATGCTCAGCTAACTCACTTGCCACCTACAATGAATGTGTGTTATTCAGAAATTTGTCTTTTTTCCCCTCAGCATGTGTGGCCTTACTATAAACTTTCTAGTACAGTTAAGTCAGAATCAACCCAGCTGTAACTCTCAGATTTCACAACAGGGATATTGCTTCATTAAACATTTATCAGACTGAGGACAAAACAAAATAAAAATCTGATAGGTCTTTACTGTCAAGGGTATCTGTGAGAGCTGAGGACAATGAGTTGCTAATCTTACCCTTGAGAAGATATTTTCCAGAGAGCTAGTCAAGGATTTCTTGGCCTTGTTTTTCAGAATGTCAAGTTTAAACCTGCCACCACCGGTGGAGCTTTCTGGAATCGCACTGTTAGAAATGACCTGTTGAAATGAGCAAGGACACTATTCAGCTTTGGCAATTTTTTTTTTTTAATTGCAAAGAATATTTCCAAAGACTAGAGATGAACCAAGGTACATAAGAAACAAGATACTGTCGGCCTTATTAAGAAAACACCACAAACCCACTACCCTCCTCCTCCAAAAAAAAGCCCAAACAACAAACCAAAACACGCTCAAAAAACCCCAAACCCACAGTTAAAGGCATATTCCACCCCTAAAGACTATATTGCAAAAGCATGTCAATTTAACAATACTGTTACCCATTGCCTTTGCAAGATGAGTTCATAGTTTAAATTTAAACCAATGCCCTCTTCATTCCTATTCTCTCTAGATGTAATTGCTTGGGAGTGGGGATCCAGAAGGAAAGAAAAAGAAGAGGTATCCTCATACTATTTGGAAATCCAGACCTAAAAGTAATTGGTTGTCTTTCTTCCCTTTGTGTCCCCCTCAACTTAAAATACTCAAGCATATCACTATAAATTAAATAAAATTTCTTTTCTTTCACAGTCCTATCTTAATTACAATACTCACCTTCAGCTACTCCTGAACAAATCTAGCAATGGTTCTGCTAGTAATTATGACAGCATTTTAATAAGGTGGGAAGAGGGAGAGGAATAATACAAAAACAAGATTTACCGACGGTGCTTCACCAATGTGAATGTGTGTTTTCTGCTTAGTTTCACAGAGCTGGCGGAGATGTAAGATCACAAGTTCATTTTCTTCCTGGTCATTGTCAGGCTTCATTTTCTGTCAATAACAGCAAAGAAAGGAAAGTTTGTCTTTCAAGTCATGATTTGCTTATTTTTCCTTCCATTTGTATGTAATCTTTGAAACTAATGTACTGATACATCAAACTCCAGAGTGCACTGTTATTATGTCAAATTGCAGTACTGTCTGTGTGCCTTCATACTCCTGAGCAAAACAGAACAAAACCTGAAAAATGTTACAGGCTGTAGAGAGAAAGGAGCCTTACACCCATACATTTTGTTTTCAAAGCTGTCTGTCACTGTATAGCCTTAGAAGTGGCATAAGTAAACCAAGAAAACCAAATAGCCACTTTTAGGTAAAACTACAGAACAAACCAAACATAATCAAAAGCAAAAATATCTAGTCCATTTTACCATGGTCTTTTTCAAATTTGGAGGAACAGCTTCTATGGTATTACCTGAACACGTTCAAAAATGTCTGCTTGCTCATTATCAGTTAGTGATGACAGATGTCTCTGAATTACAAGTTTGGCTCTTGGTGGATAGAGTCCTGGGAAAAGAAAGGACAGTTTAAACTTCTAGATTCGTAAATAATCTCTCAAAAAAACTTTTCAGCAAAATGATAGTAGAAGATATAAACCTGCATTGGAGTTTATACAAGTTAAATGTATGACAGTTGTATTGAGGTTTTGCTGAACCACATAGCTTTGTCTCCTCTCTTTAGCAGTAAAAATATAGCTAGCAGCAGCTAAGTGACTGGCTCCTGTGTAAAGGTTGTGCTCCCTACCCCACTGATGGTTTCTGCCCTAGCACCAGGAGATCACTTACAGTTGGATGCCTGACAACTGTATGGGAGAGGAGGAGAAGGAAGAGAGGAACAGATCAGGGTTATAACTAGAGAGAAAAATCAATGCATAGGATACTTGGAAATTTTCAGCTGCTTTTAATTGAAAAACTTAGATGCATTTCTACTCAAAGAAAGCACAGGGTAGAGGTCATAACAGAGAACTGAAGACACTTTTTAAAGCAAGAACAGCATAAAAGCTGTAAGAATAAAGGAAAGGATTTCTGATACTCAATAAAGTGTACATTTTGTCACAGAGATCATTCTAGGGAGCTACAAAAATGTGGGTAAAAACAAACCCCTCAAACTAGATGAAGATATATGTTTTTTCCATTTAAGGTAGGTATCATTAATAGAAAATTGTAAACAGAATAGATAAAAGAATTTTCCAAAGTCACGCAGCTTTAGCTTTGATTTTGCTAAACTTCTAGACTCAAACAAAGCAGATGGATAATAACAAAGGGACACTAAAATAAGTCTCTCAGTCACTAAGTACAAAGTTTGTGAAACTGCTATTACAGTACTGTAGTTGCTGCCCTAAAAGAGATTTTTTTTTTTATATTGGGTACTTATCCTGCAAGCACCTTGTTCAAGATACTTACACTGCCTTATACAGCCTCTTCTATAGTTTACCATTTACAGAAAACTTTCCCAGTTAAGCTTTATAATTTCTGAATACCTGTTGTTAAACTCAGAAATTATCAGTCACAGCCTAACAAAACTGCACTCCACAAAGATTTTATGCTTTGCTTTTCATCCACCAGAGGGAAGCAAGCAGTAACAGCGACTTTCAATGAATGGGAAAACTGGCAATATTGAGCACCATCATCACCAGACCAGAAGATACAAAACTATTTACTTTTAGTAACATACTTGCACTTTTTTGAATACAATACTTTGCAAGGACACATAGCAGAGCAGCTATAAAAATAGGAACACAGTTTGGGGTTTTTTTTTTAATTCTATCTTGCAAGACTTCTTGCATGTGTTCTGGCATGCTTCACTTCCAGAGACACTACAAGGGCTTGTCTATTCATATCGGAAGTTGGGCAGTTGCCTTAACTTTCTTTATTAGATATTAATCTCCTAACTTCATAATTTATTTCCCCATAATATAACTAGATTTTAAAGTATGTGAGAGAATAAACACAAAGAAGGAAAAAATAACCCCACACAGGAAAGCAAGATCCTTTTTGATCACAACAGTCTTTTTGTGAGTCACTTTGAAAGCATGCAACTTGAGGAAAAAAACCCAAACAAATGGAAGGTCAACTGTTGGGTTTTACTGCTCTGCTTAGCCTTTAAGAAAGGTATGATAAAGAAAGAGTATGAAGCTATACTATATTCTGTTGCAGTACCATTACTGCTAACACTCCACCTAAATACAGAGAATGCAAAGTGATGGTAAGAATTGCTTATTGGGATACTTTTCCCTCTGTTCTGACATTGCTTAAGTTATTCTTCTAAAAAATCAGCAAAAAACAATTAGAAAATAAACTCAGCTGCTACCTTCAATTCTTTCACAAAGTTTGTGCAATGAATGCATAGGGCAGGCCTCACAGAGTTTAATTTGTGTCTTGGCATTTTGCAGAGCTGCAGCAGTGCTGAAGGCTTGTTTCAGGGTCAGCATTACCTCATCAACCTATATGGGAAGGAGGGAAAAGAGTACATAAAAAAACCGAATTCCATATACATGAAATTAGATTTAAAAATCACATCACAGACAGGTGCTTTAGAATTAAAAACAAAACCACAAAACCATTTTCTGTCTTCTGAAGAGATCAAGGTTGTATTCCTAGCTTTCTGCCTTTTCTGTAGATGCTCACCATTTTCAAGGTCAGACAGACAACGTAATTTTCAGTATCTAACTGCAGGTACTCAAGCTTACTGGGAAGGCACCCACTGTTTTTTAAGAAGCTGCAAGTGGGATTTTTTTTACTTGAATATATGCTGGCTAAATAAAAAGCATTCATTTATTTAGCTTCAAGTTTCTCCTGTAAACTGCACATGCTTCCTCTCAACAACTGTCCTCCCACCACTATACCATTATAGCACAAACCCCCACAGACCCATCCCTGCTGCCAGACAGGAGCTTCCCACAGCAGCTCACTTTTCTCCAGGCTACTAGACTGGCTACCAGCTTCATTACAATCATCACTTATTTTTAAGTACTGCTGGCCTGCCTTGCACTCTGCCCCGATCTTTCCTCTGCTGCTGCCACAAATACCGCAGTTCTACGTTCCCACACACCAGCACTGGAAAAGCTCAACTTGTATCTAAGAAAGGCTGAAGTGACAGCATTTCTCCACATCCATTCAAATATGCTCCCAGGCCTTGCATACAAAGCACTTGGAGCTTCCCTGACTGTATTTCAGGGGAATACAATACTTCTTAAAAGCTGATTACTGAGTCTTTGATCAGGACGGAAAGAAGGAGACAACAGTTGAAAACAATTTTAGGAAAGAAATCAGTATTCTACTTCAGAATCAGGTCCTCACTCATTACTTTTTTTTAATAAGAAGGAAGAAGAAAGCTGAAATATTTGAGACCGGAATAATGCAGTTTACTATTGAAAACATACAGACTTTTCTGAGAGTCTGACACTTGGGAGGAAAAATTTAAAAAGTAGAAAGGGAACCTGAATGTAGAAATTTGAACTAGTTTGTGTCCCAGTATGTCTAGGTTTGTTTTGTTTGTTTTAAACCCCACAGTTTTAAGCATTACCAGTAATTTCTGGGTGCTTTCTCTTCTTAGCAATAAAGCAGGACATTGAACAGTGAATGTCCATCTTCCAAAATGTACTGGTAAGTTTTTAAAGTTGGCTACAATCCTTCTCCAGTGGAAGAACCATAGAGCAGTGCTAAGCACATGGATTATGACTACACTAAAATCAAGAGAACTGTAGCACAAACCATAACTAGGTTTAGAGGAAATATACACAAGCCTACCAACACAGCCTGCCTGGCAGTGGAGATTTGGAAAGCTCTGCCCTGCCACAGTCAAACTGCCACCAGAGTCCAAGTGATTGCATCTGAAAGCAGCTCAGGATTGTTCATTTCGCATGGCAATGTGGGCATACCCACACATATCAGTGCTAGAATATGTAAAGAGGTTCACAAATACGTGGGGCTTTTATACATCACTTAAGGTCTTGAATTATGCAGGGTCAGATTTATCAGTCGATCAGATGTAACATTTTTTGTTAGTACAATGATAAAGCTGATTTCACAACAAGCTCCCATTTTGATAAAAGTGCAGCCTCATCTGCCATTGTATATCTAGAGCTGCTAGCTATTTGAAGTTTTATTGATGTAAATCTATTCACTCTCAAGCTAGTCAACAGATTAACAAATTACATTTTCAGCTAGCTAGAAAGGTGATTTTTAAGTTTAGCTTAGAAGAAGTTAGCAGCTGTTACCAGAGCCATCAGGAACAAACATATATTGGAATAGAAAACACCTTTTAAAGTGTCAGAGTTTTAAAACAAAAATGGAGTAGTCAAAATGACTTCCTGTATGCATCTCACATTATTAAGCTACATGTTATCAGTAAAATCAGTGGCATTTGGAACTTCAATTAATTGATATATACTTTATCCAATGGGCTTTTTTATAGTTACATACATCCACACATAGTATGGTTTTCTTCTTCTGTGATCAGATGCTGCTATTTTCCTCTCCTGAGGAACAAAACAGCCTACAGGGAAAAAGCTAAAGGTACGTGCAGGCTTAAGACACATGCAGGATCAGTCAGTAGTTTAAATCCTACCCTGAAGTGTATGTCTGGGTTTTATCATCAGCTTTGTTACTGATTCGTGTCTTTACATGTTTAATGGGGAACCAAGTCTCTCAACAGTTAGAATTGGAAGAGTTACAATCAAATACAGAGCCCAAATATGCTCACAGTCTGTGTTCATGAACACACCCATATGGATTTTATCTACTTGTTATTGATATATGCATCAGCAGAGCAGCAGGATGTGGCTGTATACGAATGGAATGTATGCTTTTCCTATTTCATATCTGCATATACACAGCTGACATCTTGCACCTGAGAAGATGTAACCACAGAGGCTCAGCTGACACAGAACAATAACAGACCCACATGGTTTAGGAATGCCTTAGAAATCCTCTGATGAAAAGGTTAGAATTAATAAATACTCACCAAAGACTCACTTGCACACTGGAACACATAGCAAACATACTGGCTTAACCCAGGTTCCACAGATTCCCGGCAAATGAAACCAAAGTGATCAACATGTTTTATACCCTAAGAGAGTTTTAAAACAGCATTAGTGGACTATTTTATAAACAGGTTTAGTTTCCAAAGTGATCCTAAAAACATTACCAGACTCCAACATTTTCTTGCCAATACAAAAGTTTGAGAAACTATAAATGCATACTCCTAATGATCTGTTTTACAACTGCTACAGTCACCTTTTAAATTACTTTCTACTATAGTTATATTTTAAACTGCTTTTTGTATTTAAAAGTTATATAAAGATCTTGACACAATCAAAGCAAAAGTCATACAGCAAGATCTGGACCTAAATTTATTCCATTAGCAAAACTGGATTTTCAGGGAAGCAAACTAAAGAGTTAGATTGTATTTGGAATTGCCTCCACAGTGAAAATTTGATGTAACCACCTCATGTCAAAACATAGGATTGGAGAAGCGTCAGAGTAGCAACAGAACTTTGCTTTCCTGTAACACGTTAGGACTACACAAAAAAAAAAAAAAAAAAAAAAAAGAAGGCAGGGAATGAGTGGTGACCAACAGAATTTCAACCAAATTCTGAAATAAACTCTTTGAGACTGAGTTACATACCAGAAGTTTCAAGACTTACTACACATTACTAATTTCTTTCAAGATCTTAGTTTAACAGCTTGACAGGGAATGCTGCCTTGCTAAAAACAGCATTGAGAAGATCAAAGAGAGCTGCTTCCTAAGAAGCACTATATTCCCAGTATCAATTCATGGAACATGACTCACTATTGTTCAAGCATTTGCCAATGTTTTTATCATCTGAGTATGGTAATAGTAGATTTTCTCCAAACGAAAACCTAATGCCTCAAGTTCAAATACAACAGAAATCAGAACACAGCTTCTTGGATCCATCTCCAAAGAAAACACCTATATCATAAAAGAGAGGAGGAGGCAAAGCAGCTTGCCTGTCACTACAAAAAACACTCTAGACAAAACTGGAAATGCAGTACGTGACAGACTGAACATACTGTCACTACACACTGTCACTTTTAAAAACAAAATTTCAAAAGTTACATTTGTGCCACTTAAAACTTAACAGGTGCAGAGGGTATCTAAGATGACACAAATGGCATTAGTTTAACCATAGTCCACACCAATCTTCACTTCATTTTCTTGTGACACATGAAGTCTTCAAAAGCATAAAATAGAAAAGGTCAGATGTATACACATCTTGATCTACAAAACAGTGAAGTGTTACCCTGTTTTGCAAGAAAAACATATTTACTAAAGGTGGGTTGGTGAGATGCCAGTTCCCTCATCGCTGACAGTGCCTGAACAAGTCTACTGCTGTCTGACTTCTCAGTCTCCACAGAACATTTGAGGGGGGAAACAGATGTGACACTTGCACTACTGAAGCATAAACAGCACGGTGTGTTCCTAAATCAACACTACTTCACATTTCTTTAAGAGGGTGGCTGGACTTGTTATGACAAAAGAGCCAAGTTTTTTGTTGTTCTGAGTTCCCTCAAGGGGAAAGCAGCAACAAGAAAACTTCTACAGTTGTTTGATACCTGAGCTTAGACTGCACCCACAGAGGTTTATCATCAATGATATTTGCTTTGACTATTATATGGAGTGTGAATAATTAATTGAATGCAGCCGATCAACCATGCTTAAGCTATAAGATAAAAATCATATTTATTAGATTAAGAGAATCCAGAATGCAAACTGATGATAACATCTCCTTTTCATTGTTTGTAAAGCCTGAAAAGACAAATATTCCTAAGCGTCAGTCCCACAATACACAGTAAATCACTGCCCTGTGTATCGGTAACAGAGAAGCCCTGTGGCTAGCACTAGGTCCTTAAAAGAAGTACTGATGAGGTTTATGCAACCAATACTGTCTTGAACAAATTAATGTTTTATTTCTATTGAACACGGAACCCCCTCAACTTCTCTGAAGAACTGTTCTGAATTAAAGAAAAATCAAACAAAATCCCCCAGAGTATTGCTACTGCCTCTCTGAGTTATTCAAGAATGCAAAGTAACAGAAGCTTTGCTCCAAATGGAAGTAAAGAGGTGGAGTGGAAAACACCTCCAAAGCCCAACACACAGAATTACCTGACACTATTCAGTGTACACAGTTATTTCCCCGAAGGAAAGCTGGGTCTTGAAGGTCTGCCATGGTCTTGCTGGCCACCACGCTTTTAAGTCAGCAAAACAAAGGTTGTCCCCACTTAGGACTGTTTTGTTTGACTATTGTAAGTATGTATTTACAACCTAGGAGCCCAGTACCTACAGCTGAAGTGCCACTTTTACTAGTTCAGTACACGTGAAAAGCAGGAGAAGACCAAGGCCGTCTGCAAATTCTGGTTTCCATACTCCTGCTGTAAGAATCATTTTGATCTGTGATTATTATAAAGCTATTACTACATCAGTGTTTGATTATACTTTCCCATTCTGTATTTGCACTAGCCTTTTTTCTCTACCAAAAGCAATACTAATCATAGTTAAACAGTAGAGTCAATTTAGGGACCTGGACCTTTAGCTGGCAGCTCAAGACTCCCACTTGAGTTACAAGTATTGACCAACTCTTAATTTGTAAGATTGGTAGCTCAGTCATGCAAGAGCAGATTTGTTATTAGCATTAAAATGAAAGCACTTGGGGGTGAAATATAGGTTTAGAGAAGGCCAAAAGTCTACTTTAAACTAGAATAATTATCTTTAAGGAGGCCTGAAGTGATGATGTGGCACGGCAAATGAAAGGAGGTAATAAAGTAAGACCTCAAACCAGAAAGTGTCTGAAGTTACAGGTGCTGAACAACAGCAAGATGGAAAGGTGAATCCTTCAGCCCTGGCATTTATAAGAAATATTTATTTATTACTGGACATAGCTAGGTACACTTCCTGCCATACTCTCCAGAAGAAATGCTGCAGGTGAACTGTGTTTTTCTGGAGGGCTGATCTGATGCTCTCCTCCTTTCCTTCTCAAGGCTTTCAGGAGCTGCTCCAAAACAGCACACTCAGAGCATCCTGAATGGAGATTAAACTACTTCCAAAAATATATCCAGTGCTCTCCCATAGCAGAATATTTTATAGTTTGCTGACCAATGATCAAAGTTGGCACTGTCACAGCTCACAGTGGTTATTTGCACTCATGTTTTCTAGACTTATGCTCTTTGAAAATGGCATTATATTTTTTTTTGGTAGCATTTTGTTGAAACTGCTACCAGATGAGTGAAAAGCCCTGATTTGAGTAACAGCTCTCAGTCTTGTAAAGGCAAATGGTTAACTTCAGTCTGCTCCAAGTGTTTGTCAAGCAATGGCACCCCCAAAGAAGGTGATGCACCAAACTTCATGCAGAATTTGTGTATGTTACTCATAATCACCCCTTCCTTTTTTTAAAACTAAGGAGCCAATGGAATAAACCAACAATATACTCTTATTACGGGTAAGTTAGATAGGATAAACTGTTTTTAAGTGGGCTTTGAAACTGAATAAGGGAAAATAGCACAGAACACTGAAAAAGAATTTTACATTTCTTTTTTTCTCTTGCCTATAGGCCGGCAAAGCAACACAGCTGAAGAATAAATAAGATATCTTTCTCCTGATGATCTACATATTGATTCTTATTAATGCTTACCTGAGAGCATGAGGAGATATCTTTAAAATTCTTTTCAAGCACAACAGATTTGGTGTCTGGACTGATGAGGTTAACTTCAAACCTTCCAACCTGAGGGGGAGAAAAATCTAATTTATGACTGTCTTGGAGGCACAGCACTGACAGCAATAAAAATGTCAGAATCTAGCCCTTTCTTGTTCACATAGAGTACCTTTTGGCAGAACAGCTTACTCAGCAGGATCAAGGATGCCAGGGTGCCATAATTCTGCCTATGTTGAGTAAGAATATTTCAGCAAGAACAATACACTCAGTTGAATAAGAAAAAGACTTGGAAAGAAGACAGCTTTTCTTCCCCTCCCCTGCATTTTTTCTTCAAGTTATTTTGGTCCAAAGATCACATGTTTGACAGACAATACTAAAACCTTTAGCAAACAATGTGGCTAAATTAACAGCTGCAAGAAAAAAAAAGAATTTGAGGATTTTTGGTTTTTAAATTATACCACAGATTAGCTGAGAAACAAAGGTGATACTTTTCGGCTTGTACTAATTCCAAATAAGAAAGGACAGATTCTGTAGCAAACTATCTTTCAGCTTTCCCAAACTGCTTCTCAAGCCTATGGAACTTATTTCACAGACCTCAGAGCCTTTTTCAGCTAAATCATTTTAATTAACAGTGATAAGCAGCAGCTTTCTGAAGGGCAATGCATTCTCACTTCAGTTATCATTTCCCCAAGAGAATAAAAGGCAAGAATTATCTTTAAAACAAATGGAAAGACAAAATCCAGGCATTTAGCTGCCTGTTATTTTAAAGTCCAAAGATTTTTCCTTTTATGGGTCACCTCCATTATGTGTCCCTTTGCTTTCCCAAAACAAGCTCCAAAGATGTGAAATGCACTTCAGGCAAGAGAAGAAATAACCACTGAGGTCTGAAGGAAGAAGCCTTCAGTGCAGAGATGTTTCAGTGCTCCTCTGGGAAAGACAAGGCATTTAATACAAATTATCAAACTGGGACTGGCTCAAACGTAAGGCTGTGAAAGTCTAATGTGAAGATGTGAGTTTCCTTTTAAGTGCACAAAAATGAGGTTTTGTTTGCATGGTAGGCTTCGCTGATTCTCTTTTTGACAGAATATTCACATTTTTTCCACTATGTTCTAGATCTTACCAATACAGACAATCCAGAACTGCACATAAAAGAATTATTTCTCTAAAAACTCTGCTACTTTAAGTGATTACTCTCTAAGTAATTGCTTTTTCTTAAAATTTGCCTGAGCTCATTAGTTGAGGTGACTCATTAGTTGAGTTCAGCTACCTGCATTCCAACCATTTATGAACAGATACATAAATATTTATGACAAACCATGAAGCCACACTGGATCCATATTACTTGCAAAACTTGTCTCAGCTTCAAACTGCACAAGAGGAGAAGACATGGTACAAAACCAACGAGAAACTGCCCGTCCTAGCACACACCTGGAACAACATTGTCCTGTTCTTCTCGGAGTCGGAGGGCTGAACGTGACTGGGTGCACTCGCGTGTCTTCTGCGGGACTGCGTTTTCAGGCTGGTGTCGTGAACCCTTCTTTGCGTAACTGCGGTGACACTGCTGCACCGCGAGCGGAACTCCTGCTGCTCGTCGAAGCCAGAGTCCTCTAAAATCCTCTCTGGAAAGAAGCCACGAGTGCTGACCAGGTTGGCCAAGTTGGTCTGGCTGCCAATTGTAAACATCGCAGCGTGCCCTGAAGAGTTGTTTGGGCTGTCCAGCTCCTCAAACGGGCTATCCAATGGCGAAGCTGGCACATTTTCCTCACACAGGGGCAGCTCCAAGCTCGACTCGTTATTCCGCTGCTCGTTCAGCAGTTTCAGGCGCTGGCGCTCGTGAAGGCTGAATTTCTCTATGCAGTCATCAATTAGTGTGGAGGGAGCTTTCTTGTGAGCCACTGTCACCTTTCCACAGTACAAGACCTCAAATTTTTGAGAGTCATAGAAGGCATCTTCACTATCCTTACTTGGTTTGGCATCTTCTTTCAGTGCTGCTTTGGAGACTTGTCTTATGCTGCTGATCACATCAGGAACCTAAGGGGGCAGTGTGAAAGGCCTGTTTAGCAACCACAAATGAGATAGTGCAGACAGTGATATGTCAAACATTTGTTAAGATAAGTATTTACACAAGCTATTTCTTCAGCAGAGTGCCACTAGCTTCTTGGCTAACAATATAAAACCAGTAAAGTCTAATTCTGTATAGACAATTTATGCAGTGGAAGCAGAGCAAGTAATTCCTAATTTTTTCCTGGAACATGTTCCAGCACACAAAGTTTTAAATTTCCAGAAGGTATATTGGCAAATGTTCACATCTTTTTTTGTTTGTTTGTTTTCACTGAGAGTACCTTCTCTTTTCCATGGTCCTCTGCCCACAATGGCATGTTTTACTAATTTATTCTGCATAGGGTCATCACTATTCCTTTGTTTTTATTTTGCAGAGTCAGTTATTTTATTCTTAAGACTGTTATGGAAACAGTTTTAAGAAAAACAGACCAGCAATCTCCATCAGTTTCAACTGAGTTTTAAAATACAGGTAGCAAGAATATGGATATTTTACTGAAGCACCACGTACAATTGCATTAGGTCTCATTTATTATCAACTACAAAAATCTCACCCCATGCATCCCATGACATAGTTCACTTTAAGGTCACACTTCCCTGTTGTCTCAGTCATCATGCAGTCAATCAGGCAGCACACGCAAATCTCCCTTCTCCTCCGTACTGATTCCTACTGAACCTGGTACAGACAAACTGCACACCTCCAGTAGGAATGCTTGATTTCAGCCCTGTATCACACAGTCTTTCAAAGACACCTGGCTTCCTGCATTTTATCCCAATCATCCAGGGAGGAGTCTGCTTTCAGTATCAACATACTTAACACACAAGTTATTTTTTCGTTTTGCCTTCACTAAAGAAAACAAGGACGTATCCAAATCTACTAACAGCAGATCAGTGATACTAGTTGCTCTTTTGACAGTACCTGCTCTTCTTAACCATACCTCTCTCCACTGTGTCTCATTTTCTCTGGAAGTATAATGAATGGCATCACACTACATGCATTAGGGCAGTTACTAGTGACTGAGATAAAGAGAGAATATCTATTCAATTTTCTTTGCAGAAGGAATCAGTTCTCAACATTCACCTAATCCAATACAACCGATCAACAGCTTTTGTATTCTACATAGCTTCCCACCATATCGGTAATATTTGATATTTTTCAAAGAATTTTTCCATGAGAAAAAGGTAACTTTGAAGTTGCACCTTAATAAATAATCCATGCTCCCCACTATATCTCTTTCTTTCAGTGACCTGATACCAGCTGAAGCTTGCTACCGAGGCAGCAATCTCATATGCCAATACTTTTGCAAGTCACAGTGGAAAATTCCCTCATCTTAATCCCCTTCTCCCATTACACACTCCTCATCCCTTGGGCATTCGACTCAAACCTGCTTCCAGTTCATTTATTGCAAAATGAAGTTCAATTACCCTAAGGTCTGCTGACCGTTTGGCTTTTATCCCTATAGATGCCATCACCATCTCAGCTTTCAGTGAGGCTGAAAGTTAAGTCTTAATATGACACAGATACTATAGAGTAACTATTCTTCACTCATTCTCACTACTGGGCAGCTTTAGCATCACCCAAGGTGTACTTCCGCCCAGCAATGCCCGTTCAGCTGGACATGAACAATCCTCACTTTATACTTGCCTGTTGGTATTCCAAGATGCAGCTCTTTTTCCACTGATTGGTCTCTTATTCTTTCTGTGGCCTGTGCTTAAGGAAGCTCTACAGTTTAAATTCCTTAGTTCTCTATTTTAACTAAATTCACAAACTAGCTCTCTTTTATTTAAAATTTCCCTTTTTAGAATCCAGAAGCTGTTAAAGGGCAATTCACATATATTTCTATTCAAAGTAAATGACAAATGATAATTCTATTCAAAATGCATAAATTTTACACACAATCAAATAGAATAAACACTGTCAGCTGTTTAATTGGCTTAACTTAAATTTTTTAAAACATGTACCATCACTTCTACTCCAATAACTGGGTTTTGCCTCTCACTCATCACCTCTAAGACAAGAAACCAGGGAATTCTTAACTCTTTCTAAAAATACCCAATAGCCTCCTAACATACCCTTCCTCCTATCTCCCCTGCCAGCAAACGTCCAAATAGGCTGGGGATAAGACCAATTCTACCCCAACAGGAATACCCATCCAGTCCCTCTTCTGCCAGAGATCTCCCTCACAAATACACAGTTTTAAGCAATTGTAATTCGACTCAGAAAAACCCACCACCCCAAGCATCCAGCTGTTTACCACTTGGTTTTATTTCCTTCTTTTCCAGATTGTGCATACTCATCAGACATTAGTATTTAAGTCATAACAATTATTTCAGAATCCCTGCTCCTTATAAAGCTTTTACATCACATAAATTGCTACATTATTTTCACTTATGCATAGAGGGATCCTAGCCTTAGAGAAGGGGTTTCAGCTCATACAGCCCAAACAATCCTTATTCCCTGCTTTGTTTAGATAAAATTTTTTACAGGCTATATTATTTTTTTGGTGCTCTCTTATCAGTATTCACTTTTTTTTCTATTTTTCAACTAATAGACAGAATTATAAGTGAAAAATCAAGGTGAAAATTTTGAGACCTGTCTAATCTCTGTTGTTATGAATACTTTATTTATACACAGATAAAGAGAAAAATAATCTAATACAAGGATGTCAGAGTTGATAACTAGTATCTGTCAGACAGCCCTGAACCAGTTCCAGATGATTGCCGGTCATTTTATCAGAGAAACAGGATTCTTATTTCTGAAACCCACATGGCCATTGACAATCCTCCTGGACATTTACTGCCAGTTGTTACAGGAGAACAAAATAAAAAGGTTAAATGAGTTATTGCGTAAGTTTTCAGTATTCATCTGAATATAAAGAAATTAAATCCTTAAAATATTTAAGCAATTCATCTACCTAACACATTCAGGACTTTTTTTGTCAAGCCCTGAAGACAGTTCTGTCAAGAAGAAAGACTGGATTACGGGGAGTTACACAGTGTATTTTCAGGGTGAGAGAGGCACACTTCCAGCCCGAACAAACCCTGTGGTGGGACAATGCAACAAGACCTAATTTTCCCAGTCTTTGCTGTTCCCAAATGGCACGGTTTAGGGACCTATCACCTTTTTCCAAATATTGCTGGACAGAGAAAAAAATTACTATGTTCCAAAGGCAGTTGCAGAGGGCTTCTCAGGCCAGAAAGGTAGGAGCTGATGGTGCAGTGCTGGAACACCAGTTCTCAAAAGCAGAAACATAATGTAGGCCATTAGTACAGGTTTTATTCATGACATTTCCCTAAACTATTGAGTAGCAGCAGATTATTACATGAATCAGAAAAAGGCAGTTACCCCTATCCCAAAACACTAAACCAAACATGTTGAAACAGCACACAAAGCTTTCTCTAATACAACAGTACCTCATGCTTAAACAGTTGCAGGCACACTGAACTTTCTCAGGCTATAATAAACTGAAACCAAACAAAATGGATGTAAGAGAGAGCTTTCTTCCCCTCCAGGATGTCAAGAGCATACACGCCTGTCAGGAGAAAAGAGCAGGACATGTACTTTAAGCCCTTTGAAATAGTGCTCATAGTAACTCCTCAATCTCTGAATAGAGCCCAGAGAACTCAAAAGAGCAGAGATCCGTCATCTGGGCCTGGGCCAAACAATGCCCCCAAACGCAAGAGGCCAAAGAGACAAAGATGGACAGAGGGTACCATAAGTACAAAACTAGACCTGTGATACTAGTTTGGCTCTTCAGTGTGAACATCACTCCAAACTTGGAAACCCCCCCCAAAAAACCCCCACTACCAAAACCAACCAAGCAAGACTGTGAGTTAAGAGGCAAGTAATAAGAGCTCTATCATGCCATTAAAGAGGCAGTATTTCACTCCAGGAAAATGCAATCAATATAATAAGACTAATTAAAGAATAAGAAAACCGCACAGTTGGAAACCCAGATTAAATTTGTTATTCATACTTGAGTAGCCTAAGATTGTATGAACCACTCTTCACCCAAATATATCTGATTCAATATGTGGCGATTCAATAAGTAAAAGTTAGCTGTACTCAAGTAGAACAGATGGCACTGGCCAAGTTCTGCATCACCTACAATTATATTCTGATCTGAAAACACAATGTAAGAAGTAAAATGATAGGTGTTACACTGCCACAAACTCTCCTTACTACAGACAGTAGAGTTTTGGTAAACTGAAACTAACGACAGCATCAATTTTAGCCACATAGTCCCCAATCTCCTCTACCTGCACCACACACATACCCCTATGACCTTGGTTAGAGACCTTGTGAGCTACTGCAGCACATCATCCATTTGGCCAGATAGTGTAGAATAAGGTTGCAGCACTGAGTCCTGGCTAGAGACAGATAGATCAGCACCCCAGATATGCTAATTCCAGCTCTGCAATTCAGGGGCTACATCTAGTTCTGGCCCTTGTGACTAGACCTGTAACAGGGTCTGTTATGCTGCAGCGTAACACTAGAACAGTGTTCACAACTCTAGAATGGGCAGAGCATCTCCACTGTGACACTACGTGCTTTCTTGAACAGCAGTAACAGAAATTGAAGCATTAAAAAAACCAAATATATTCCCTTTGAATTTACAAGAGCCTCCAGTGAACAAAGGTGGATCTTCCCTTTTTGCTGGAGCGATAACTTTCAAATGCATCCCTCAGTAATTACTGAGTAGTGCTTTCAATTTTAATTCAAACTTAGAACTCAAATGCTATGGATATTGCAAAGAAGAACAAAATTCACTGTCTGTATTTCATTATTTCAACAGCTGAACAGAATTTCACTGTGCAGAGAAGCTGCAGCTTTTCTTAATTTGTGTCTAGCTTCCACATGGAAAATTTCAGTCTGGAATTTATTAACAAAGCAAAGCCCCTCTTCATACCATAAGGCTTATAAACATTAGTGTGACTGTGAAGTAGTAATCTAACAAACATGCCTAACAAATCTGGCTACTTAATAACAGCAGTTCTAGCAAGGCAATTATTTTCAAAACAAGGAAAAAGCTCAACCACTCTCACTCCATCACCACACAAGGTGCAGTCAGTGGCAGATCCCTCCCACCATAAAAAGAGATGGGAGATGAATTAACTTCTCTCACACACACACAAACACACACACACACACACACACACACACACACACACACAAGAGGAGCGGTGAGTACCTTCTGGTGTGAGATCCAGCTCAGAAGGAGAGGCATGTCCAAGCAGACCTGTCACCGAACTTTAGTGTCATGAACACAAGGACTCAGGAACAGATTCCTGGGATAAGTGAGTGCAGAAAGATCCCGCTCTCACAAAGGACTGGCAGTGCTGTCACGGCATTTCCTCAGGCTCATTTCATGATATCACAGCACAGCCAGAGATCCGTATAGCAGCCGTTATTCTTCAAAAGCCAAGGATTTCCTGACTTGGGGCTGGAAGCACCCGCACTGCCTCAGATTTGAATAATGCATCCCACTCATGATCAAGCATGCATACTTAAAAGCAAACAAAAGAGAAACAGGATACTGTCCAGAAATCAACACCCCATGCTTTGCTGATTACTGGGAGTTTGACATCTATCAATTAGAAACCAAACCAATGTGAGAAAAAATTAGGAGCAATTGGAAATGACTCTCAGTTAGTGTTAACTTGCAAATCCACAAGATAGGAGAACCAGACACAGGTTTCACAGCAGCAAAACATAAACAGAGACAAAATAAGCCACATATCACATCCTGCTATGTACTAGACATTTCACATGGAAGTAAAGTTCTTATCTTACAGAAAAACACACTGAAATGCTGGTGAAATTGCAGATATCGGTAACGATCTCCAACTAGAAAGAAGGATGGGAGAGGGAAAAAACTGTTTTCCTTTAACTGCTATAAATACTTACACTGCCATCCAGTTAGTACAGCACTGATCATTCAGACCTGTTGTACTTCTAAAACTACTGTATTCTGCAGCTTCCCATTCCTGTGACAGTGTTCAACTTAACAGTTTTTCACCATTAAAAATGCATCTTTCTGATAAGGAGATAAAGACCAGCTCAGAGTGATCCAACTTATGCAGTCATACAAGCAATTTGCTGACTTTGTTTGAGGTATTTAGATACTAGAACAGAAGAATCTGTCTCCATCAGCTGACTTACTGCTGAAGGAATACTGACCATCTTCTGTTTTACAGAAATAAGGAGGATTTGTAGCCAAGAGAAATGCTATCACAGAGTGACTGGAGTAACAGCCAGATTACTAAGCATTTCTACAACCCATCTGCACTTCAGTGTACAGCCTAAAAATACAGTTTGGAAGACCCAAAGTCAGGTTCTCAGCAGGCATTAGTAAGTATCTGACATCAACTCCAATTCATTCTACTGCATGTCTGGGCCAACGCAACACAAGTCCAGTAGCATGAAAGCTGGAACACAGGGGCTGGCAAAGAAAGATTCAGTGAAAACAGTTTTTGGAGCTTCAAGCTGACTGTCACCCCTGGCAGCTAGTGCTTTCACATTTCTGCTGTTCTCTACAGGCCCAGGAGCATAGCCAAAGCTTACAGCATCAGAAAACACATGAAGAACACCCATTAAAGGACTGCCCATAGTAAAGTTTTGCTTTCAGGAGACAGTCTTCCTCCTTATTGCCTAGTCTATATTTTTTCCAGGTGACTAGTCAGGACCCAGCTAAGTTTGCTTCTGAAGAACTGCTACAGAGCAACACAAGTATTTCCCTCTGACGTTCAGCCTCATGCCACATAATGGGGAGATCACATATTCCTGCTGAAGGCAAAGCTGAAGACAAGACTACTATTAAACCACCCTAAAGAGAGATATATTTTTAGATAGGTAAGCTAAAATGAAATAGAACTGAATTTTCATAATACTTCTTACCTGAGATCAACCCAGGAATTATTTACACTGTTTAGTTTTGACACAGTCAACAAGCAGATAAAAGTACCACAGTTGCACAGCTTATGCTTAGTGAACCATCACATTACCTACCTTGCTACTGGAAACTTGTGGATCACCTAACATGCTCTGTGTGCTACACACACACACAAGATGCTTCTTTGCCAAGTATCCAAATTTAAATAAGCAGAGTAATGAGTTACTTAACAGGAAAGAATGTCTAGGAGTGACAAGATGTTTTAGATACCTAAGCAGACAATGGACGCCTTTTTAAAAACTTCTATGCAAGCACTTTTAACAGCGGCTTATCAAAGAACTTCAAAGATGGCAGTGACAGCACAGTCCAACAGGAGCATTGCTTTAAGTAAGGAAGGTTCTTGCACTCAGTATTTCTCTCCTATGTTTAGGCCAGTCAGGCTGATGCTTTTCCACCTCTCATTCACTTAGCTTGAGTACTTTGCAACCCATGGAAGTGTCAGTACAGAGGTCTCATGATGATCCTTATGCTCTCTGAATATGCAGATTAGTAAACCTCATCTACCAGTTTTATACTTTGAGCATATGCAAGTTTGTTTCCAAGTCTGGGACACAGTTCCCAGTGAAAGACTTAGCAAAGTACAGTTTGCTTGTAACAGCAGTTCTTAAACTTTCCAACTTCTTTAACCCAAGTTTTTCCAAACAATAAAAGCACAAATTCAGATACTATCTAGGAATTTTCTCTTTAAAATTGCATTTTAGCTTAACTAGGCAGTTCATTTACTAGTAAGAGGTCTATTAAGGTGTTGGTTTTAAGAACTCCATCATGTATAACACATACCCTATTTTTAAAAGGGCTTGCCTGAGAAGATAAGGCTGTCACGTGGACAGTCCCAAACAATTAATACATTCTCTGCATTCATTTCCTTTTGCGGGGGAAGGGAAAAATAGTTGGAGAGTTCATTGAAGTATTTTGCCCATTTATGGTCACTATCCACTTCTCAAATACAGATCAGAAGATCCTGAACTTCATTTTAGCAGATTTAAAGTGCTAACACTGAAATAAATACTCCATGCACCATATTTAAGAAAGCATTTTTTTTTAGTTCAGTAGTTTCAGATAGAAGTTCTCAAGGTTTTAATTTAAGAATATTAACTAACTTGTTGATTCACTATGAAATGAACACACTTTGGAAAGTCTGTTTTTCCCTAGTCAGGAGATCAAGGTTTCAGGACTCCTACCTGGCAGATCCTGAAGACTCCTAAAGTGAGTATCATCCCAGATTTGGTTGAAACCCATCATCATATCCATGGATGACACCACTTTCATAACTCATTTGCTACAATAACCACCTTCTTCTACTATCACTGAAGGAGGAGATGGTAAGTGATTAGTAATTCAGTGCTGACTCCGAGAGATGGGGAAAATTACAGACTCCATCCAGTCCAACAGATCTAGCAGGCATGTATACATTTGATCCAAAAGAGTCAGGCACTGCAATAGCTTCTAGACCCCTTAACAAGGCTAGAAGTTCCTCAGTGACATGACACCAAGGAGTTAGGTCTTTTCCTAGCTGATGTTTTCCCACAAATTCTCAACTGCACTGAGAGCTTTCACAGTACAAACTTTCCTTAAAAAAGGCTCTGCTTATGAAAAGCTGGACACCAAAAACTGTGTCAAGCAGCAGGTGCACTGTGGTAGAGACAAAAAATGTTACGACTGGGTTCAAGGCTTCTTTTCTCAAAACAACATTCACTAAAAAACTGTGAAAGACAAATGCACATGATTTAACAATGTGCACCAAGCATAAACAAAATAGACTGCAACCTAATAGCATTTCAACAGCTTCTCCACACCTGCCAAGTAACATTCGTAAGTTTTTTAGTACTTTGAAAGTACACACCTGCACATGTTCCAGCTTGTCTGCTCATCTCACAGTTCACAAGAGCAACTGCATTGTCCTCTGACCATAAAGTGCCTAAGCAACCACTAGTACAAATAACTGACCCAGATAACAACCTGCAAAGAACCCAAGCATAAACACAGCAAGATAGCATTTTATAGTCATACTCATCCAGATGCTGAATTATCAGCCACTTTGAAATGAGGTGCTGGGCAGAGCAGGGAACTTCCACCTAACTAGACTTCCTCCAGCACCAAGGTCTTGAAGCACCACTTTGCCTACGAGTCAGAGGAATAATGAATACCATACCTGAAGGCAGAGTTAGCACAGCACAAAACACCCATCCCTAGTCTCACTGGGAGTCACATTAGTCTAATCCTGTCAATCACTAACTGCTTAAAATACTAAGATTTCATCATTAGATAGTTACGGTGTTCAAAAGTAAATCCATAAAGACACAGGCAGATTAACAAATATTTCAAATTTAATAGTTGAAAGTAATTAAATGCACGGCCCTCTTACTTTTTCACACAGAAATTCCAAAAGAGTTACAGAGTTACTGCTACTACTACTAAAACAAACAAACAAACAACAAAACAAAAACAACCCACAAGACCCAGGGGCAACAGAAAAGGAAATGCTTTTCCCAAAAGTTTTGAGACAAGTGAGTCAATAAAATAAACAGACAATAAGGTCCTTTCAGAGAAACAGCTTTATAAGGCAAGAGTCTTGCACCAATAGTGACATACATGAAGAGGATTTGATAAAGATCCATGAGACCATTTACATATATTTCCAAAAAGCCTGTGAGAGCATTTTGTTTTGGCTATGAGTATGGGTTCTATAAAACTGTAGGGGAAAAAGGGAGCACAGAGGCACTTATTTACTCTGTAAGTAAGAAAACACAATAAGTGATGAATATAGAGTCAAGAAGGTTGGGAAGGAGTTGTTTCTGAGAGTACTGGGGAAGTTCTGCTCATTTTTTTAGGCAACATTGTCATATACATCAGGTAAAGTAACTTTTGCAGTGCTTCAGTAATTGCTACAGGTAGATACTACTCATTTCAGTACTGCTAAATTTTCTTTTCTTAATTTATTATGCCTGGTACTTGAAAGACATTTCTGCACCAGCAGCTGCACAGCACTGCCTGACAGCATAAACAACGTGATTTTTGAAATTGGCTTGAGACCACACAGGTAAGAAGAACAGCTAGGTTGCATTAAATAACTAGCTCAGTTTTTTATAACAATATTCACAGGAAGAGTGGTATAGGTAATATTAAGTCCTGGCAATACAATGACAAATTAACCCAGGATTTCTGGAATTTAAGTTCATTATTAAAGCACAGCAAAGCCCACACTTGCTTCATCTTCTGTGACAGTATCTTCATTTTACTAGCTGTACTGGGTTTGTGTGGCAAGATTTTGGTAGTAAAGGGGACTACAGTGGTGACTTCTACGGGAAGCTGCCAGAATTTCCTTAATGTCCATCAAAGTCAATGCCAGTCAGCTCCAGGAGAGACCTACCACCAGCCAAGGCTGAGCCAACCAGTGATGGTGGTAACCACTCTGGGATAATATACTTGAGAATGTGCAATGGCAGCTGGGACAGAAGAATGAGAACACGTGAGAGGAACAGCCCTGGACACACCAAGGTCAGTGAAGAAGGAGGGGGAGGAGGTGCTCCAGGCACAAGTGCTGGAGATTCCTCTGAGCCCGTGGTGCAGTCCATGGTGAGGCAGCTGTGCCCCTGCAGCCCATGGAGATCCACTGTGGAGCAGAGATCCGTGGAGGTTCCATGGAGGACTCCACACTGGAGCACATGGATGCCCAAAGGAGGCTGTCACCACGTGTGAAGCCCCTGTTGGAGCAGGATCCGGGCAGGACCTGTTGACCTATGGAGAGAGGAGCCCACTATGGAGCAAGAGAGTGTGAGGAGTCCTCCCCTGAGGAGGAAGGAGTGGTAGACACAATGTGTGATGAGGGCATTGTAACCCCCATTTCCTGTCCCCCATGCTGCTGAGGGGGATGGAGGTAGAGAAAAATGGGAGTAAAATTAAGTACAAAAAGAAGGGAGGGTTGGGTGGAAGGTGTTTTAAGATTTGGTTTTCTTTTTCATTACCCTACTCTGATCTGATTGGTAATAAATTAAAGTGATTTCCTCAAGCTGAGTCTGCTTTGCCCATGAGAGTGATTGGTGAGTGTTCTCTCTCTGTCCTTACTTTGACCCAGAAGCCTTTTGTTATACTTTCTCACCCCTGTCATGCTGAGGAGGGGATGAGACAGTGGTGTTTGTGGGCGCCTGGTGTCCAGCCAGGGCAGCTCACCACAGTGAGCTAACAGTACTACTAGCACGTCTTAGCTGGACACCAGGAGAAGGGCAGCACAGTCCTAATGTCTAGGGCTTGGCAAGGTACACTTAGATGTAACATGGCAAATCCCATCCTGTGGCTCCTGGCTGGCCTGGAAATGTAAACTCCCATTACTGGACTGAAGGGTGAGGGATGAGAAGGGATGAGTGATTTTGCCACTGACACAACAGAGTTCTCATGACATTTAAATAAGTGATTTGGAAGGATAATAGAAATCCCATTCACTTCAGCTTACTACTGGAGTTTCTTAATAATTTCACCTAAGGTATTACTTGTCATGCTCAGCTGCAATCAAAGCAAGATACACCTTCAATTAACTTAAAGTTTCAGAAATAAGTATGTGAACTGTTCTTTTATAGAAGACGACAGTCTACTCTGGACTGAGGAACTTCAAACTCAGTTTACTCATAATTTTGTCATTCTACAGCTAAGTTATGTTTTACTTCCAATAGCCCAGATTATGAAATATTTCACTCTGCAACTGAAGGTCAGTTTGCTGATGAGAGTCAGCAGTGAACATGTAACTATTAACGGAAATAGGAAAAAAAGCTCCCCTAAGCAGCGAACTACGTTCCTCCTACCCATCAATTCTACTTCCCCTGGGGGAGCTTAGCTGATCTGGGAATTATCTACGTTAGGGAAGTTATTCTTGGTCATGTCTGGATGTCCTGTTCTCACTGAAGTCAAGGCTGAAACTTGTTTGCAAAGCCAGTGAGGAAACATTGTATCATAAAAGTTAAGCATATTTCTTAACTAGCTCTTCTGTGATTCCCAGGATCTTATCTTGGAAAACAAAGTATGTCTCACTCACCAAGCCTCAATCCTTTCTCTGGTGGGATTTGCAAGTATGCCTTCCAGTTTCAGCTGTGATACCCAAAAGGGCTTCCAAAACAATTCCATACATTTCTATATGGTAGATACTGGTAAACTTCAAAAAGAAACAACAAAAATCTCAACTTCAAGGGTTATCTGAAATGTGACAGAAATATACAACACTAGTTAGACTTATTATTCTCTAGGGAATTTTTAAAGCATCTGGCATAGTCCCAAGTGCTGTAGTTTCTGTTTGTTCAAGAGCTCTCAAGCTCTCAGGGAGCTGAAGCTAGCATAGGACACAAATTGGCTCACTTCTGTGTTTTTGCTCTGATAAAAACTTCACATCTTGCATAAATTAGGTAACTTCAGAACAGAGAACTCCCAAGCATTTATCAAAACTACAGCGTACGAAACAGCCTAAATGTTTCTTAACCCATAATTATATGCAGTGTAATTAGAAAGACTCAAATTTACAAGAAGAATTACCCAAGCAGTGTCAAGATGACAGAAGAAACTCCTACTGGAAGGGGAAACCCCCCCTCAATAGCTGGTCCTTAGAAGGTTCATATGTGCAGCTGGAAAGTAAAAGATTCATCTCAAAGTTGAGATGCTGAAAAGCTTTCCTGCTACAAACTAGCCAGTATTCTCTCAAGATATCACACCAAAAATAGCGGTGAACCTGGCAGTGTCAGGTAATAGTTGGACTCAATGATCTTAGAGGCCTTTTCCAACTTCAATGATTCTATGATTTATCCTTATAGATACATATAAATAGGATTGTAGACATCATTATATTCCCATAAGGCTTGGCTGGACACCTACACCCACAGAAGGTAAGAATGTACTTCCAAACACTCATTTACAAAAAAACTTCCCATTCTGCCATCCTTGCTTTACGAACAGATTTTCCCAGAATACAAAGAACTGAGGCTATGAGTTTCTACCCTGCAGGTGTTGTTCATGTTCATGTTCACTGGTTAGATTGAAGTCACTGGTTAAACTGAGATTTCATAGCTTGTAAGCTCCCAGATAATTTAAAAATATTTAAAAGACTGAATAGGGGAGCGGTAGCCGCCTTTTATAATACAGCAGGTCCCTTCATCACGTTAAGAACAAAGCTGTATTTATATACTTTCACTGCTTATCTGAACACCACCCTGCGCTATCTAACAAAACACACACTGCACTCTCCTGATAAAACACGCTGTACTAAGGTGGCTGTACCTTTCCACCGGGATGTGAACATGTGTCCTGAGCCCTATTACAAGCAGAACAGAAACAGATGATTTCAGGGTTTATGTACTCAGCTTGGATTTAATCAGCAGCAGTAAAGCCTCTGCACACCTGCAAGTCTGAAAGAGCACTGGCTGCCATTGCTTTATTTTTGTTCTAACTTGAGACCTTGTCATCTTTACCTTTCAACATCATCAGCCACATCAGGCTGAGGATCTTAGCCAAGAGCTTCCCATTTAGGCAGTTAGAAAACAGACTGCAAGGCCTTTTTTCCTTTTAGTGAGGTTCTGAAGTCCTCAAGGAAGGGGCCAAGCGATACCCACATACAAAGGTGCAGTAAATAAACCTTGCAACAATGCACAGAGTGCTTGGCTCTTGGAACAGAAGCATGGCCAAGAGTTTGCAATGCTCACCCTAATTCCTATTGTTTTGCCATATTCTTAGGCTCAGTGAGGACTCTCAGCAAGTGCTTTTAATTTTAAAAGAAGAAGTTACTAAATTATTCTTTATTTTATTCTGGAGGGGAAAAAATAAAATACTTTGTTTACTACAGTGTTCATTATATTTAAAAATGCAATTTCACTTCTTTGGCAGATCTCCCAAGTAAATTTACCACTAAAGGACAAGGTCACAAATCGCATTTGCTACATTATAACTGCTTGGGGGGGTGGAATAGAATTACTCTTCTGAGACACCATGAAATATCGAGACCCCTGCCAGTAAACTCTCCCCCACAGCAGCACTGTTTCTCCACCATTGTAAAGGTGCAGGCTTTAATCTCTTTTCTGTCACAGCCATGCCTAGAAGAGTTCAGATAGAGTCATCAACCATTTCTAGTCAGCAGGTCTCTATTAAAGGACAGATCTTCCTCTCAAATCAACCTGTGAGATCAGTTTTAAATGCCTACATAGGCTTATCTGATCTGATGTATATGGTGACTTTTCTATGAAGTAATTGCAAAGGTTGTGCAGTAGAAAAAGAAAAAAAAAGGAGAAAAGTTTTGTATGGGAATTAGTACAACTTTTGTAAAAGTTTTTTCTGTACCAGAATGTTTAAACAAAAGCAGCTTAGCTATGAAGAAAAAAAAAAATTTAAAAAAAGTTTTTATTATGTCTTGTGACCAATAATGAATAAGTTAAATCTGCACAGAAAGGAGGAGGGGAAAAACTCTTCACAAAACTTGAACCAAATAATGAAGCCCATCTTTCCCAAGAGGAACAGAAGACAAAGCTTTCCCTCCATTTCACCTGTGTCATTTGTACATTCAGCTGCAAGGTGACACTTCCTAAAGCAGTCAGGTTCTGGCAAACCTACAATACTTCACACAAGGTGAACCAGCAGTGGCAACTTAGTATCTCTCTTAAGGCTTTGTGAAGTCACTCATGCTAGCATCATTCTTCTACACATTCAAGGAATCTGATGTGATTTAGAAGATGCCAGCCACTCAAATTTCAGCAACCGAAACAGCCATCATCAAATAAATTTCTTGGTCCTTTTTTTTTTTCATACAGTACTGAGTCTTTATGCACCAAGCAATAGAAAACACTGCAACCATGCAGACTGGAGGTGAACTTGGACAGATAAGACATACAGGTGCTTTACAGTGAATTCTGACTGGAAACGCTTCAAAGCATTGGCAAGCATTATCAAAAATGTGGTGAAAAAAAATTAAAAGCTCAAATTTTCTGAAGTCATAGTCAATTTATATTCAAGTTTATTTTTAGACATCAAGTTCTATTTTTTCATACTTCAAAAAAAAGAGATTTCAGATACTTCATTCCCTAGTAAAGCTGATTTACATTACATAGCACATAAGTAGCATGAAGAGCATAATCTGATTTGTGGTGGCTCATGAATGACAGCCAGGACATTTATACATGCTACTTAAAGCTTCATCTGTTAGGAAGGAAGGCGTTTGCCTAACTATGGTTCTTCAGTCTAACTCAATAGAGTTGGGAAAAGATTCAGTTGTTCTCAAAAGCTTGTTTTGAGGATTCAGAAATCAGGCAACACAGCAGGCTGCATCTGTGCATCTGAAATTTTGCTGAAAGCACAGCCAGCTTAAGCATTCCTACAGGCAAACAAGTGCTTGTAGTGACAACCAGGACTTAAGAGATTTGTCTTTTCATAAACTCTTAGGTTTACATTAAATTCCAGCACAGGAAACAGGGCTGATTTCTGTGTACAAAGCATTATTATTCATCATTTCACAGAATGAAACTATCAAAATAAAGGTGCAGTGTTAAGAGACTGTAACAATGTTCAATTTTTTTCCTTTTTGCATAAAACTAGTGTTTGGAAACAGGACTCAGATGGAAATTCCACATTCCATATTTCATCCCCAGCATCATGAGAAATGGAAGGATAATACTGAGAATTTACATCCTCAAGCACAGAGAAAACGTACATTCATTCTTCTGCTATGAGCCACTCGATATGCAGCACTTAAACATCATTCCTTGCTTCAGATATTTGAACCTCTTAAGGAAAAGCAGAGCTTCTCAATTCCTAGAAAGCAAAAGGAAGGAATCTGGAAGGAAATGCCTACTATTTAGAAAACAGAGACAAAAACCTTATTGAGATCACCACAGCTAATTTGGAGGTGCCTGATATGCCTTTGTAGGGGATCACAAAGTGTGCTGGCAGGCTTCTCACAGTGGAAGAGTTGCATGCCCAGGCCATGAGACTGGAAGGAATAATCATAGGTCCCTTGTGAAATATCCAGGACCATCTACAGGAACCTTGTACACCTCATTTCCTAGCTAAAAAAAGGCTCCTGAAATTACATCATCAGTTCCTTCTTGTCTTTTCCATCCTCATAAGCTCCTAAGGCCCATGTCTTCCACCGAATTTGACTGCTATGTCTCCACCTTAAGGGCCACTTTTCTTGGGGATGGACAAGCAGGGAGAAGAAAAAGTGAGCAAGTGGCTGTGTAAAGCACAGATGCCCCCACACAGAGCAGAACTGACAAGCATGTACTGAGGGCATCTGTTCTGCTTGGCTGGCCAATACACACACACGTGTGTGCACAGCAAACATCAGCTACAGCTGGCATAACACACTGTTCCTTGCCCAGCAACTACCAGAGCACACAGAATAAGCTGGAAAACGAAGAGACTCTAAAACAAAGAACTAGATAAGCTGCTTTATATGAAAGAAATTCTTATTGTGCATTTTATTTGTGTGTTTTTCCATTCCTTCTTACTTCGGCTCCACCTCACTGGACAATTTCACGTTCATTTTCCATGAAATGCTGAGGGCCTAGCCGAATCTTCTGAGGTGCCCAGCATATTATAATACATCTTTCTTATCTCTTTTAAACAGAAGGAAATGGATCAAAACAAGAAAGTCTGTAACTCATGAAGTGGCAGGAGTATTTTTTCTGCAGCTTTTTTTTGGGCTTTTCCCAGTTCTGGATGAGAAGCTGTACTCCAGTTTCACATGAATGCTAACACAGCATTATTTCAGGCATGGTGAAGATCGCCTCACAAGTTCTATCCTTCCTTCCTCCTCCCTCTTAGCCATACACACATTGTAGCATTTCATCAGTTACAGCCACAGCTCTCTAGAGTATTAATCCAAATGTGTCACATTAAGACTACACTACTCATTATAACCAATGCTATACCAATTTAGTGTGTTTAAGCTCAACCTGTTCCTATTTACACTTTGCAGCATGTTACTGAACACCATCCACTATTTAAGAACTTAAACATAATGTAAAATACAGGACAATACTTCCCTAGCTTAGATACTGCCTCTGCAGCCAAACTGCTGACTTAACAGTTGAACTTCACAAGAGCAACAAGGTGGAGCTGTATCCCCAGCAGGACAGCAGTGAGTCTAATACATATCCATCAGCTTGTCTCAGAGTGCACATCCAGAGCTTCTAGGCATTAAGATGTCCGGGTTTTCCAAATCCATAAGAACTATCCCCCACCTCCTTCAACAAAGTATTTTTCAAGGGTATTATACTACCAAGCTGGAATATCTGTTGTGCACCTTCAAGGACTGAAATGATTAAGTATTTCAATTCAAGGAGTGTTACACAGCCGTCATGCACTGAAACAATTCTTCAGCTTTGGAAGGGACAGCAAGGACTTTGCCATCCTGTAAGATAAAGACACAGCTACCTAAGCTACAATCAAATCCAATATTAAAAAATTAGTAAAGTTGACTCTTTGGCATACTTGTTTTCAACAGAAAGATGGACTCTAAACAGCACACAAGGAGGTAATGGAGAAGTACTGTGTTTGACTAGTCAGGAATCTTCAAATCCTAGCCAGCTATGTAATATTTAACTATTTAGTCTGAGTGTCATGCTGATTGTCTTTTACAAAATGAGCTAAAGGAATTAATGCATACAGTATTTCTGTTACTGCCAATCAAAACACAACTTTCTCTGCTTTAGGCAAGACTATTTATTGTGAGTGAACAGAGCAGATTAATAATTTAGTGGGTGGTTAATAAAAGACAGAGAGGAATCTTACTACTACCTGTGAATGAGGTACAATAGTCATCTCATGTAGGAGATAGAACTTAAACTTGTAGCTGAATTCCATCCTGCCCTGTTCCATTCCCAAACAGCTTTCTGGTTTTTCCCCCTGAAACGGGTTTGACTGAAGAATCTGAATTCTCACATCATATAGCAGAAACACAGATAGGAGAGTGCCTTACATCTCGCTGACATCTGGGCAGGCACTAGCACCCCCGACTCCACAGACGGAATTTGGCAGATCATCACCAACTATAATGTGCCAGGTGTAGGTGCCTGTGGGTGAAAAACTCAAGACCATGAAAGAGCAATAAAGTGAGAATCCACTTACAAGCAGCTCAGGCTTTTTATCATCTCTTCACATTTAAACCCCAAGGTTACTATCTAAGTATCCCAAACTGGCAAGAGTTACTTTAGAAGACAAATAAACTCAGCCTTCCATTTCCCAGTTGTCCTCGTTTCATCCAGGACAGGATTAATTTTTGCAATAGCCAGGAGGGGGCATGGCTAGGGAGGTTATTCCATGCCACCCTATGTGATTGCCAGGGATGGTGGGAAAAGAGTCTCCTCCAGGGAGAAGGGGTTCCTTGTGGTTGAGAAAATGTGGTGGATGGAGCCATTTAGTATCAGCTATTATTGAGTATGCTTTTTTCTGTGTGAATCGTTTCTTTTCTTATACTCTGTCATTAGTATTGTTGCTGTTACTGTTCGTTTTCTTATCTAATTGCTGTTTCCAGTAAATTGTTCTTATCTCAACCTGTGATCTTTGCCTTCTGTGCCTCCTATTATCCTCTCCAGCCACTTACAAGAGGAAGGGAGAACAGGGAGTGAACTGCAGTTGGGAGCACTAAACTGGAGAATACAACTCCTAAACCATGCCACCAGTTTATTTAAATACCTAACAATAAGGAAAAATAAAATCCACTTTGGCTTCCATTGAAGTAATTGGTAATACTTATTTTAATTAGAACTACATCAGAACCAAGTTTATTGAACCCGATCTGGTATTTCAAATTATACTGAACAGATTAAAACCTTTTATTTACTTACCATTCTCTTCCTAGTTATTTTCTATTACCTTTCTCTCACTGCCTTATGAAAGCCAAAAATTAATGCCTACTCTTATGAAATGTATTCCTCCCAAAGAAAATCCTTCATAAATTCCTCAGTGATACCATTTTAAAACTGGATTAAGGCAACAGGGGTATTTCCTAATCAACTACTTAATTATGAGAACTTATGTACTTCATTTTTGCCTTCTATCCAGAATTTAACCTTATTTTCCAGGGAAGACAACAATTTGCATTTAAGAAAAAAAGGTAAGAAAACCATCACATCTTCCTCCTGTAGTCCACTATTATCCGAAGGGTTCTTTAACCCTCTAGGCTGGCTAAATGAGCAACTGCTATTTCAGCTTGTTGACCAGAGGTACTGCTTGAGCTTGTTATCATCCAAAGCATAAGCATCCAGGAAGGCAGGACATTTCCTATAACATTCAGCACTACCCAAGAGATGAATTTCAAAGGCTTCACTTCAGTCTCTGGTAATAAGTACCCTCTAACAGAAATAAGGTCACACGTCCAGACTCCAGACAGAAACACAACTTTCTGCTCTACCACCTCCACCACAGCCTCCGACGGCCGTTAAGAGCTTCTTCCCTTCTTAACCCATAAGCCTGAAGAGAGGCACTGATTTCAGAGGGACCAGTCTCCCCAGTACCAGCTCTGGATCCTTTCTGGACAGAGTACATGGTTAGCAGGATAAATCCTAAGGAGGCTTATGCTGATTTGTGTCTGGCAAGCCTGGGATCCTCAGGGAGTCCCATCACAAAGCTCCAGCAAGTTGCTACAGGATCAGTTTGTGTGCATTTACTAAACAATTTATCACACACACTTTGACAGCTCTGGAAGCCGCAGAAAGCCCTTCCACCCCTTCCCTTATAGCAGGGATTCTCTAGCTTCCAAAAAATCCTTGCTCAAGTTTTAGACATTAAACAATGTTTCTTTGATGACCCTTGCTCACAGAAAACAATGACACATTTTAAAATCAGTCTGAGATACAGACTCCCTCCTGCACAGAAGGTGGTCCTGCTATGTCCAAATGGTTAACTTTGGGCAACAATACTGATTCAGAAAAAGAAATTTAAGGAGTCTGCCCAAGGTTCTTTATGACAGATAATTAGTGGACCAGCTTCACCAAAACTGTATCTTGCACAGACAGCTTTCCACAAAAGCATATGAACTTTCAGAAAACAGTAGTCCACTACACAAGCAATTAGCAAGTTGGAGAGAAAAAAAAAATCTGTCTACAAAGTTGTCAGTTGCACATAAAAATCCTCCTTTGTCATTCTACCATCCTATGATTTTGTAGAAAGACAACTTTTCAATTCAGTTCATAGTAATGATGAAGTTATGTGTACAAAGAAGACATTTTTGCACCCCAAAGTCCACTTCTCGGATTAAGTACACCCCTGACTGAGGAAGACATACAAAGAAACTTAATTTTCTGTGTTGTTGGGTTTTTTTATTATTTTAGACAAAGCAAAGCATACCAGATCTGAAAAGAGAAGCTCAAATACTGAGACTCCAACAATCCTGTGAAAGATAAACCCTTGCCAATTCCATATAACCTCTCTTCCAACTGATTCTGTCTGAACTACTAGAGCAAGGAAAGTTGATTTTTCATCTAAATTTGCAGAAGGAAAAAGAAATTTTTAAAATCTGTATCTAGGTTTAAATCATACAAAGGACTTACAGTTACCACACAGGAGAGGTCATCTTGGCAATCTGACTTCTGACAACTGGAAAATTAAGCATTTGTGGGTGAAATGATGCAAATTAGGTCAGAGAGAGTCATCTACAAATGAGGACAATGAAGTAAACTGTAGGAAATAATCTGTTTGCTGGAAGTTGCATGGCATTGTGAAGGCAACCTGAACACCTTCCAATGCCATCACCTGGGAAACAAGGTATTGCTAAAATCCCACAAACCCAAGTTACACTATATAAGCTGATTCTTGGCCCATAAGCGTCATTATAAAAATATTTCATCAAGTGTAACACCGCCTGTATTAACTTAATTTCTTCCCGCTGCTTTTTTTTCTCCTACCCCCAGCTATGATCCAAAGGATATTATTCATGAAATTACTACAGCTATGGAGACAGCTGCAAAGGAGAAACAATTGGATAACGGTGAAGAACTTTAGCTTTAAATATGAAGAATGTTGTTGGAGTTAAATCTTATACAGATGTAGACCTTTCACATGACAGCTTTTCATTAATTATGGCAGGAGTCAAAAGTCACTTCAAGGAAGCCTGAAAAAACTATGTAAGGGATTTTGTTCATGGTGACAAAAGGTACAACAGCAGCAGCTAGTATGTTTCCAGTGGTTTGGGGAAAGCTGCACAGGCAGTAGTGACACCTCTTCTTTACTGAGAGAAGTAAAGAAGAGCCCATTCCAACACTGTGGGCAGAAGTCGCTCTTTGCAGTTCCTACTTAAAAGGATCAATAAAACAAACTAGGAATATACCCAGTGAACCATACATCCTACAATGGAAAATCCATTTATTTTGGTCACAACTGCCAATTATCACACCATTAAATATTCCAAAAGATGTCATGATTTTTTCCCAAACTAAGCTCTGCTAGAAGAACAGCATTGCTGCTTCTGATACATAGGCAGACACTACCTTACACCACGTAACTCCCTACCTATTTTCCTGAAAATGGCAAAGAGTCAAGGGAACAACCATCTTGCAGCATTATAAAATATTACTGCTACATTAGTGATTCAGTCTGGCAGTCTCTCTGAAACCATCAACATAAACAGAAGAGGCCTTGTGCACCAAGTAGACATGCAGACAAATGTATTGAACACAGTGGTTCCCACAACAAAATGCAAACTAACTGAATGTACCCAGAACAAAAACCATTTTCAGATGGCCCAAGCCATTATTTTTGTGTGTGGAACATTTATTCTCAGGCATAAGACTCAGGCTAACAACCTACCCAGATCCTATTACCTCAAACCACAAAGTCAGAGCAGTATGCCACCAGCCAGCAGATATTTTTCAAGTCCTTTAAAACCACTAACTGAAAAGAAGCATGCAAACACTCCAGAGAAATAAATTACTAATTTAAAATAAATGCTTGAGACACTGAAGAGATCACATTAGAAAACTTACACTTGTATTGGGTGGTAAGTTCTATTACGGATCCTAATACAGAAATCCCTCTCTAACCCCAACTCCTGACCCTTTGAATCCAACTATACTCCTATAGGGACTCAAAATCTTAATGGAGGGGAGACTTAGAAATGCTAAGTGTCTCAATGACCAGAGAGCAGTCAGGGTATACAGCTAACACTGCCCAGTTACCAGGCAAATGCCACCTTTGCAGCTAATGAGTGACCACATCACCCAGCCCAAGCAGAGCTCCACAACAGGCTTACCCACTCTCTGTACAGCATCTCCCACGCTGGCTGTGCTGACACCTGGCCCAGGGTGGGAGGGAAGTGCTGTATGCCTGCTGTGACACCACTCCAAGTCAATTCAGCTATGGCAGAGCTACTGTGGAGCTGTCAGCACTTGAGCTCTTTTCCCTTCATCTTTGCTGCAAAGCAGGCAGGTTTTGACAAGAGCTGGAACACATCTCGTGTTCTGACCTGCACCTCTAAGAGTCTCAGGGCTGGTCTGAAGGCTTTCCACACCAGTACCGGTGTGGGTACAGCTTGGGTTTGGTGGAAAGGCACTCAAAGGCACACTGAACACATTTATGAGCTCTGAGGCTCCTGGCCACCCACCTATACACAGCCAGCAACAAGGCTGTCACCCAGCAGGTCTCTTCCATGGAGAAGATCATATCATCAAGATATGAAAGTCTCATCCTCTTCCACTTCATAAAGCATCAAGGTAACAATGTACCTAAACATCAAAGACTTTCAAATTATCTTGCAAAATGTAAAGAAATAGATTGCTTTAACTGGGAGCAGGGGAGATACCATCCTGTGCTTTCCTCAGAAATATCTTTGTTTCTAAAATTATCTTCTTCATCCCTTAAAGTCAGAAGGATCTTCACCTGAAGTTTAATTAAAACTATTTGTCTTAGGAATTGATGTTGCTCTTTCTAAGCATGGTTTGTGATTAAAACAATGTGAGGAGGAACACAGGCTAGAAGAGAATATTCTGTGCTTTAGTTACTCTTAACTAGGAAGAAACTGAAGGGAAATAACCTGTATCTTCTTTTCTCTTAAAATGTACACATGCTCTAAGGCAGAGCTAAAAAAACCATTGCTAAAAAAACCTGATCTGACTACACAGTACAAATGTATCACCCATCAAATGTGTACTGTCGTTCAGTAGGGAAATTCAAATTCATACTGTCACAATTTGCCAGTCATAAATTCCCTACAACTTACTCTCTTTGGGGCAGCAAGCAGAAGAAACACATCCTTTAAGAATTACATTTCTGCATGTGCTGTGTAACTCAATACCACACAGAGAGTGAAAAAAATGGTGCACACCACTCTGAAACCACTGCTAACATTCACCAACAAAAATCCCCTTCCAGGTCCAGAGTGTTGCCAAAATTCTGGAGTTTTGTTACACAACTGTAAGAACTGCTTCAGCTCCCACTGTGAGATTTTCCCTAGTAGCAATTGTTAAAGACTGTTTTCCCCCCTCTGTTATGGAACAATAGGAATGATTAATGTACCCAAGAGCAATATTTGAGTCGACAATTATTGATATCAAGTGTTGGTGTTTGGCATGAGATGAACTAAGTTCTGCTGCATTACAGACATCTCTCCTCTGCCAAAACCCTAACCTCATTTTTCCAGAGAAAAAAACCCCAAACAACTCAACATAAGTAAAAACATTTTTAGGAAGGCTACCCACCTAAAATGATATAGCCAGTCCAATTATTTGTTTAGTATTGGCAGTAAAATATATTAAATTAACCCCTGACACATTTGATCTGACATTTAGAAAAATTCACTAGTGTGAAGACTTTAGCTTTACCCATAATTTATCTCTTCTAGTACAGGGCAGTAACAACAGCCACTACTGTGTTCCAGTGCACTTTCTTTTTAATCAAAGTTGTTTGTTTGTTTATTCAGCCCTTATGAACTGGGTGAAAGTACAGTTTTGCTTAGGTACACTTTGGTCAACATCAGCTCTCCCGTAGGAATTATTGTTCATGACCACAAAATTTGCTTATCTTAATATTTCAGTATATTCTCCTATTTGTACTGAACATCCTTTTAATCAAAAGGTACAGATACCGCTGGGTTCTTTGAAGCACTTCAAAGCTTCCCTTTTAGAAAGCAGCTACAGAAGCACACACGCGGCCACAGCTCACCCCTGTGAGCAGTGGCTTCAGGAACCTCTTTCATCCAGCATGAGAAATGCCTCGTGAGGCCAGGCCTCGCGCATTCAGCTCTGGACATGGATAGATAGGTGGGAAAGCAGGGGGGAGAGGCAGGAAAGAACTAGTATTTTTCTACATAAGTGATACATAGCTATGCAACCATTCATTGTATTGATAAATGCAAGCACTTGAGTAGCAGAATACTGAATACATGCAGCTTCTAGTAAGTGGATACAGAGCCTGAGGTGCACAAGGGTAGAATGTCTTCCAACTAAGGCCTTATGATTTTTGATAAATGAAACAGCATAACTGGGGGCCAAAACTCTTCAGTTTTTACCATTCTGTAAAAAGTATGCATTACAGTAGCCAAGTTAGATCTAAATCATTTGTTTGTACATGACTGCACATAACTTCAGTGGGTTTTTGTGCTGAAGTTTAAAAATGGGGAACGTGTGGAAGTTTGGCACCCATTTCATAAGCACATTGTTTAAGGAACTCCAAAAATTGCAAAGGAATGGACATAAAACTTTTTTTTTTAAATGCAATCTCCCACTCTAATTAAGAGACAATCCTTATGTGTCCACAGAAAAACTTAATGAAATGATACAGGGTTACAAGGAGGAAATAAGACTCGGGGTTTTTTTGAAGAGTTTTGTAGCAGAGCTTCAAGACCAGAGAAATGACATTGAAGAACGCAAAGATCATCCTTTAAACACATGAATGCACATTATTTTTTCTCCCCAGACTATTTCAACTCTTCCTGCAATAAGAATCCTTTTGTCCCTCTTATCTCCTCTAGCATTGCTCTAAAGGGTGTAGTAGAAGCATCTTATCATGAGTTTCAGTGTTGGAGCTCTTAAACACTAAACCTATGAATGGAATACTTCTGTTTACATTTCTTTAAATGGGAATTGCTGGAAGAGTGGAAAGAGTTCATCATACAGATGAAACAAGGACTTAGATGAAAATACACACTCCTTAGGAAACTGGTGGCTGCAGCTGTGGTGTTCCAGATTATGAATTGCAGAAGCATGTGTCCAGGAAGTTTCTGTTTGTGCAAATGTTATGTACACTCTTAAGCACCAGAGCAGTATGAAGCACCTTTGCTGTTGGGTGCAATCAAGTGGAGGAATAAACAGCAGGGCAAGACATGTAACTTCTAACTGTACCAAAGCAAAGGAGAAAAAAAAAAAAAAAAGAAATAATGCATGTTTTATCTGATTCTTCCCCCCATTACTATTCCATTTTCTTAATCCATGTCTGTAGCTCATAACAAAGTGCACTTTACATCAGTATTTGCATAAGAGATTCTTTAGCTACGGTTTGGTTTCAGTACCTGACCCTGCTATTCCTGGACAGCATTTGAGCCTTACCTACCTACTTTAATAAGCCAGAGAAATCATAATATCAAGACAGAACAGCAGAAAATACCTTTAAAAGATAGTAAGTACCACTTAGGCTCTACAACTATTAGAGAACAACTTAGTTCTAAAGACCTGAAGATCTTAAATCAGTTTTGCATTTGCAGTAATTTCATAGTCAGTGATGAATGCATTCCTTCTTACAGAGCTATGAGAAACTTACATCAGAATACCCAGGATACAAATGCCTGGCGAAGCCACAGCATGTGGCTGTGTTTGCTGCTGCTGGACACTGAACATTTTAAAAGTCAGATACCAGTATTTAAAAAAAAAAAAAAAAAAAAAAGCAAGTTTTACTCCATACTCACTCAGCAACCATACATAGCAAGAGAATATATCAGCACTGTCAGCAATCAAACCCCATAATCATACCCAAGCATAGGTTAGGACTCTATAGTTTGAGATTTGTAGTCTGGCATAGAAGCAATTTCATTAGTGATATTAAACTGCAATGCAAAATTTCACAGATCTTGGCAGAAAAGATTACCATGGGGTTTTTTTCATCAGCAGGCAATATGACAACCTTATTGTGGAAACATTTCCTGATATTATTAGGGAAATACTTCTGACTCTACAATTCACAGACTAGGTTTTTCTCATTATTAAACACAAAAGCAGTGAAATCCAAGTGTCATATAAGCAGTCAATCATTAATTAAGAGAAGCATTGACAAACTCCTTATCTGACACAAATAATAATCCAAGTAATTTACAGCCCTTTTTTCATACCTCCTGCATGATACTGGAAATAAGTTATAACCTTATAAATGCACAGATGAATTTTCTTTAGGAATAGTTAATTCATTTACTTAAAGATTCATTCTGCTAAAGTCAAACAATGATTCACAAACATTCTATTTTGCACCAATAAAATAATAGTTCTTTAATGTCCTACTTAATGTGTAAATGGAAATGAAATGACCTGTAAAAACAGTTGCCAAAACTGCTACATTCACCAGAATGATGATGATCCAGCATCACCCATTTGTGCTCTGCAGGAGCTCCCTCTGTATAGAGAAACTGCCTCTTCATCAGTTAAGACTTCATTTACACAGGTAAGTAGGCACAGTTGCTGTTAGATGTGACCACCTTCCCATCAGCTAACTCTCCCCATGCACCCAGAAGCTTTTCTATGATCAGTTCAGCCATTTGCTTCTCATACTATCAGTCTGAGTGGCTACAGCTGCCTGTAGCTCCCCTTGAGAAATGCTGCAGAGTAAAAAAAGGTCTCACACCTGCTTTCCTTTAAAAACCCCACATCCTCAGCAGTTTAATGACTCATCAAGTCATTTAACAGCTTTCTCTCATTCACTGTGGATAAATTGCTGGCCAAGTATTTTCACTGGTGCTCTTACAGCCATCAAAATAAAATCCCTTGAAAATGCTGTTTGATGCCTTTCAGCCCGCCACTTGCTTCCAAATTCAGTCCAAAGTTTCATACCTGCTCCCCCACACTGTACACACAAACTCACTCCCAAGGACCCTGCTGGCTCTCACCACCTCACCCAGTTGGCTTGCTCAAACATTAAGCATTAAGCCAAGTAGTGCTTGCAGGGCAATACAGGAAAACAGTGAGACTGAATCAGATTTGACCCTTTCTCCCCATGTACTGCCAACATTTACATGCAAGTGCTGCTTTCCACCCTCAATCACTCCCTACTCCCCTTTGTATAAGGAAAAAGTTCTTCACCCAGAGGGTGGCTGGATACTGGAACAGGCTCCCCAGGGAAGTGGTCACACGCACCAGACCTTCCACCAAGCACTGGGACAATGCCCTCGGACACATGGTGTGATTCTGTGAAGGACCAGGGGTGGAATTGATGATGCTTGTGAGTCCCTTCCAACTCAGGATATTCCGTGATTCCATGATTCAGTCAACTCCCAGGACATGATACAATCACTTCAACACCGTGCCATTGTATCACTTCTGCGACTGCCAAATCCAGCCTCATGTTTTTAACTCCCTGAACCATGCAAAGTGCCCACCTATCCTTGGAGGCCCTGTGACCACAAGAGACTCAAGCAGATGCTGGACAGTGTGGACACAGCCAGTACCCTCTGGAGGGAGCTAGCTGGGCAAGTTCAAACACAGGACCAGTGCTGGAGTCAAGAACCACTTCCCAGAGAAGATGCCTTTAGCAGGATGTATGTCCATTCAAATAGGAAGCTCCTCAAGGACAAGAGCATGTCTTTATGCTAGCACAGCTCCCACTGCAATGCAGCGCTGACTCTGGCTGTTCAGCTGTGCAAGAGGGACTGCAGCTGCTAATGCTATCAGCTCCATGCTAATTAGATTAAATCTGCCACTCAAAACTGTACTTAAAACACTACAACATCCAGCAAGGCACAAGCTGTTCACTGATGTCATTACCCTCCAAGAATGTTACAACTAGTGATGCCTTCCTATGCTTCTTGGTATCAAAATGCTAACATTTACTGTTTCAGTAGTCTCTTTTCCTAGAATGACTGGACCCCATCCTAACACACTGAGTTTAATGGGAGTGGGTTCACAACTGATCTAAGACCCACTCCTATCTGAACACCAAAAAGGTGTTTTGGTAAGCAGATGCACCTTGTACCACTGATGGAACTGTCATTTCAGAACTGCAGTGTTTTGTGAAATACACTACACAGACATAGGATTTTCACCGTTATCTCCCACGTATCTCTCAATCTGAAATCCCAGTTAAAATGTAAATGTACCAGGTGAAGGCTTTTTGGACACAAGAAGGTAAAAGCCTGATGCATACCTTGGTGCACTAAAGCATATGTCTGTGTAATACAGTGATTTTTTTTCCTCAGCTTCATCTTTCATCTTCTCCCACAATTGAAAAAACATGGTAATTATACGCCACTTTAGCCCCCAAAATGTTTGGGGAATAGGAGCCATTACCCAAAGCAAGCCTCCTTTCCTTTATCTTCCTTTATTTTCATAGATCTCCGAAGCACTAGTTTCACCGCATTGATGTCTTAGCTCCACCAGACACAGAAACACTATATACACTAGCCATCTCTGTATTTAAGCAACTTGTAATTCTATAAGGGTAAACACATTATGATTTTGCACTCTTCCTTTGTTTTTCACTCATCCCCATTCAAGCTTTCACCAAGTACAAAATCCATCCAAAAATAATGGACATCCCAAGAGTGTAGCTATTCTAGTCAGAGTTTCCTATTGAGGGCTAAACTATAATATTAGAGTTTCTCTCCAAAGGGACTATTCCAGATGACATTTTAAGTACAACTCACATGGCAACCTGTTCTGAAGAGCCTATCCTGCCATCCCCATCCTGAACAGTTTTACTCTTAAGGCAACACCATGGAACTCTCATAATAGCATACATAGAAAAAGAAAGGTAAATACATGAAAACAAGGAATATTAAAACTAGGTCTAGAGTACAGATTTTGCATGGGAAAATAGGAGCTCCAGTGCAGCAGATAAAAATTATCTCCCAGGGTTTTGGACAGGTGCTTTTTGACACCTGCCTTTAATAATCCAACCATTTTTTAGTTCCATTGATAATTCTGATAACTCAGCCCAAAATTTAAAAAATCAAGAGGTATTTTTTTTCTTGATTTTTGGGGGGGTTATATTTTTTTCTGACAAGTAAAATGTAACAATAAACTTCTGCCTTCAATTGCTCTATGTTCTCCTACAACTGCACATTTTGTCTGGAGTTTCATAAGGACAACTGAGGGCAGAGCCTACATGTTGAATGCAGCTAAGCTTGCTGGACCAAGAGGCAGAACAGGACCACAGGACACCTGCTCTGCACTAACAATTCAGTTAGAAACATGTAAACATTCCTGGTTAATGACACAGCATGCGAGGGCTTTGATTGTGCATGAGCAACATAGCAGCTGATGAAGGCATTGATTTTCTCAGTCACTGGCTCCCAAGGAAAAACCTAACCAAAGTTTCCATTATCTAAAGTAAATGCTAATCAGCCTTTTCAAATACTCAGCAACATGAGTTGAAGCCCTTAGTTAATTTAAATTACACTGATTTTTTTTTTTTTGCACCTTCCCATCAAGACCTGTCTGATATGAGCTTTTTCAACTTATGGTGAGATAAAGCACTGCTGCAGTTACAACAAAAATGTTAATTGCACCAATAAAACATTTGCGTCTCAGCAAAAGCTTTAGCTGGCTCTCTTGGATATATTTCTTGGACTATTTGTCTCAGCTGCTTAACTTTAATTTCACTTGGTCAAGTGCTGTCAGAAAGGTTACCAAACTGGCTGAAGATGTCATATCAGCTGGATATATTGCCTTGAAATTTTTAAACCCTCAAATCCTGTAAAATACAGATAAACAGGGAACACGTTTCTGCTACAGTCATTCAGATGAAGTTATTCCTACTTCATCTGCTTCTATATTTAATTATGTCGCAAGTTAAGTTCCAGGAACTTAGAAATATAGGAGTAGAAATATGATGTTTTTTAAGCAATAACATTGCAACAATCAGGTTTCATTGCTGGATCCAAAGGTGTTAACTACTGAATCACGCCAGAATTTTGTCATTTCTCTCATGCACCGCCCAGAGTAAATCAAACAACCTTCCCCACAACCAGCCGAGCAGACGAGGACATAACACAAATCCTATAAAAATACAAGAACGTGTGAAATATGCACTAAAATACAGCAAACTACAGCCACTCTAAAAGCTTAAGGTTAAAGTTAGGGAATGTCAGCATGTCTTGTAAAGAGAAGTCTGGATTTCACTTAGTCTGTAGCTTTCCTGTGGCTTTCTGTAGCCACAACAATTAAACTACTGGATACCCTAACTTAGATACGAACAGCCCTTGAACTGTTTTCCCTTCTTTAGCTGTTCCCAAGTTGTTTCTAGCAGTTCCTGGTGCTGTTGCCCAGCTCTTCTACAGGATGTGCTTCCATACCCGCAAGAAACATTCAGGTTTATTTTAAAATAAAAGCATTATAACAGACGTATTCAAAATAAAAACATTGTAACAGAAATAATAAAATCTTACTGTTTTCTCCCTTTCTCAAAGAAATGTTTTCTTGTCTTTTTTTTTTTGTTTCTTGATGTAAGTAGCAAAACGTACACTTCTGTAGATTGCTGTTACTCAGTTATGTTTATTGAACATTATGGAACAATTAGCTAACAAAATTGAGAGTTACTCTTTTAGCGTTTTCTAATTTAGAAGGAGAAAAACTTCTCAGAATATGGAGTTTAATAATACAATTGCAGGCACAGAAGGTAGAGAAGCTTTCCAGCAGCCTGAATTTGTAATTCATACCACATTTAATAGATTGCAAATCCAGATTCTTCAGCAAATATCCACATCTGCTGAATTATTTTTTTCCAAGCACATCACTTCGAAGCTTACTGTCAAAATAAATCCTTCCTGTCACTTATAATTTATCTACTAATTTTTTCAGGAAAGAACAGCAAATGTTATTGCCTTAAAAGCATCATATTTCTACTTCTATATTTCTAGGCTCCCGGAACTTAACTTGCAACATAATTAAATATAGAAGCAGCTGAAGTATAAATAATGTCATCTGAATGACTGCAGGAGAAATGTCTTCCCTGTTTATCTGTATTTTACAGGATTTGAGGGTTTAAAAATTTCAAGCTACCTTCCAATATATCCAGCTGATATGACATCTTCAGCCAGTTTGGTAACTTTTCTGACAGCACTTGACCAAGTGAAATTAAAGATAAGCAGCTGAGACAAACAGTCCAAGAAATACATCCAAGAGAGACAGCTAAAGCTCTTGCTGAGATGCAAATGTTTTACTGGTGCAATTAACATCATTGTTATAGCAGATTTAATTTCTGAAAACCTTTGGAGGAAGCTTTAAATAACTGATACCCTTCCCATTCAATTAAAATGTGACAGCTTAAACTGTACACAAACTGAAACACCCTGGCCAACAGCCCACTGACTGCTAGGAATATTAGAAACTTCCAACCAGGACAGCTTTACAGACTGCCTTTGCACTGGAAGAGGGCCTGAAGAGGAGCAAGTCCAATGATGTCACATTTGCAACCTCCCCCTCCAGGAGATGTAGTGCCTTTGCAAAGGCATTTTTCTCCTAACATCCTTACCAATACTTCACACTTCTCCAAAGGAGAAGCAGCATATGGCTTGTGACAGGAAAAGGTTTAAATATAGGTAGGAGTAGTAAGCAAGATAACACATGCTTGCTGTGGTTTTCTCTTTTTCTCTTGGTGCAGGACAAGTAAAACATCCCTAAGGCCATGGCTTCCAAGTACCTACTACTTTCATTTGCTTCTGCAAACTAGTTTTTGTTATTTTATTTTACATCTAAATGGGGAGGTAGAAGGTGGCCCTGGAAGTAGCCAGATTGTGTGTCCAGGAGGATGAAAAAAAAATCACTGAAGGAGTAAAAACTTTCTGGCATTTAAGGGAGGCTGCACATGAGAATGCGAGTCCTACCACTCTATGCCAGTGCTAAAGTCTCTCTAATGTAGGCCAAGGAGCAGGATTACATTTAACCTCTTCCAGGAAACCTCTTGAGTACAAATTACAATCTCCTATTTCACTTCTGAGAGTTAAAAGCTTATTTGGACTACAAAAGAACTTGCAGTAGCTAATGATAATGCTGAGAGCTTGACCAAACTCCAGAAATAAGCATAACCATGATTTCTGGACTGTCAGATGACAAATGCAGCCAAAAAAACATCCAGGAGAATCAAGCAGTCTTGTACCACACTTTCCCCAGTTATATGGGATCTTTTTGTTTCGGTTACAAACCATGTGAAATCTCTGAGCTTTAACACTTGCAAAATTACTGAAAAGTAATTATTATTTGGAAATCTCATGACTGTGCTTTGAAGTTGTGTATAAGGACAGCCCTTCAGAATGAATCACTGGAACTCCTACTGCTCATCATTTCCTTATTGGTTTATGTGCTTTTATGGTATTGTCAAATTCAGATTGGGAACCACTAAATGCAAGTTAATATTCCAAAATGAATAACAATTTTATTTCTCAGCCTATACACATGCTAGATGTCAAAGAACATTTATTATAGTCAGTGCTTCCTTAGATTTTAGGTTCTTTTTCTACCCAATTATTGGGTGCTTCAATTCACCTCTAGGAATGTACTACATCTTTTTCTTAGTCCAGATTTTCCATATATACTATTTTTAAATTTTTGAACAAATGTCCTTGACATTTTCATAGTCCACAGAATCTTTTTGACATGCTACTGGTGGAACAAACTATTCTGTATATGTAATTTTATGTTGATTTTCTTATTCTGGACCTTTAGTACTATAGTTACAGTTGGTATCATAGTAAATTATCTGTGTCTACTGAAACTTACTATTTAAACCCATGCTTTAGCTTAAAATAAATGTTTAACCTAAAATAAAGTATGCTAGATGCACAAAAAAACCCAGGAGTACACAGCTCCTACTTTAAAGCATTGACTTCAAAACTAAAACCAGTGTTTTTTATATCAGATCTGAGGCAAATTTATCCTTTCTTTAATAAATGTTGGCAAGCTCAATAAACTTAGCATGTCTTAGATTAATCAGTACTTGCAGCAACCGGAACTTACCTGTACGTAAATGTGCAACAGTGAAAAAATAAAGGAACAGATTTACCTCTTTCTTTTTACTAATGAAGACGAAAATTCAAAGACAAAAGTCACTGTAAACAACACATTTATTTTTAAAAATATATATTCCTGACTGACTACTCCATGGACCAGTGCCTGGCTATAAAAAAACTAGCCTTAGATCTAATTTGGGATCTCTTAAAAATAGGAATATTAACAAATGGAGAATAATTTTTACCTTATCAGCACAGGATGTTTATTCCTGATAAACTTTATACATCAATGTTAATCTTTAATACTTTAAAAACAGCTCTTGCATAAAACAATACTAGTCCATGGTGCCTGAAGGTTATGTTCCACAGAAGTATTTCAGTGTTTCCAAAAAAGGCTAAAAGGACTGTGTGAAGATTAGAAACCCTAAACCAGAAGTTCTACAGGGTTGACCTCAAGCCACTGTACATTGACAATATATGCAATTTTTTTTGTTTTGTTAAATCAATTGTATCATATGAGTGATGGCTGGAAGAAATGTACGTCAGGAATTCTCATGTCCTGATCCACTGTTAGAGGACAGGACCACTGCTCTGGAGACTAGCCTCAGCTCCAGCTATTCCGCAGATCTAGGATGTAGTTTGGGTCTTTCCACATCGGGAATTAGAGAGCAGTCAGCTGCCAAACATCTGCTTTCAAAGAGGCAGAAGCAGCAGTAAATAAATGTTCTGGTAAGAACGCAATTCCAATTTCTGAGGAAAGGGGATTTTTGTATGCCTGGTTTCTGGAGGCAGATTCAGACCCTCTACTGTAACACATGTCAAGTGACTCTGATATGGCAGAGGTCGGGTCATTCCATGATGCCCTCTGAACAATGAGGTAGGCTTGCTCTTCAGACTGAGGAGAATTCTGGGGTGCAGCACAGCTCTCCTCCTGCTCTAGGCGCTCTATGTCTAATGAATAAAATGTATACAGGAGGTGGTGTGAACCTGGGCCGTGCACCACGGACAGAGTAAAGCAGAATCATGAGGTGGAAACCATTCCTGGTCTCTCTCGTACTACAAGTAACATCTAAGGAGCTAGTTTATTTTCTGACATCAAGAAACAATACCAGTGGATTTCTCCTTGTAAAGACAAACCTGTCACCTACCTTTGATCTGAGAACTAGACCAATGCAATTTGTGCAGCTTATTTGTGCACAGCAGAGCAATTTTGCTCAACTCGCATTAAAGCTATACAAAGCTTGCAGTGAACAACTAAAATAGACTGGTATTCTCATAGGTACATGAGTTGAAATCCCATGGAAATTTCCTTACTGTTGCAAACTTAATTGAAACAATATGCTAGTAAATAATTCTTGAACACTCAACTGCTCCCAGCACACAGTCTGCTCCAAAGGTTTCTAAATCTCATCAGCTCATCAACAGTCTTGGAGGAAAAAAATTGTGAAAGAGCTTTAATGAATGGAATTTCTCCTCTCTTTATATACCACAGTTGAGGCATGCATGTATATACATATATATAAATCTAAAAATGAGACTCATGAAAATTTTTGTTCTCAGTCAATGGCAATATTCTTACTGCAAAGGTGAGGATACAGTGCTTTGGATGCTGGCTGGGTGCAGGACTGAATCTGCCATGCCATCTTGACATAAAAGGGACATGCTCCACATCACAATTCCAACCTTCTTGAAAAGTTAAGAAGACTGAAGGACTATTCTCCATCAAGTGTTGCATTTTGTTGTGGTACTTTAATTTTTTTTTTATACAGTGCTCACGCATTGCAACATTACGTCACTAAGAAGCCTGACTCCATGATGCTCTCTCTGCAAGACAGTTGTATTTCATCTTACTTCTGAATTTTTAATGTTTGCATCTAGTTAGGTTATCTTGAAAACTGTTTTGAAGTGCAGTTTAGCTGCACCTGTAAAGCCACATGATAAACTCCACTTGATAAAAAGTGTGTTAACAACCAATATCAAGTAAAACTGTTTATGTGAAGCCTGATTCACAACATCGTCCCTTTAAAGTATTATGTATTTTAACAGACCTCTGTCCCTGTTAGGTCCATTTGCCTCAGGTGGCAAAGAATTTTGATCTTTGCACGTTAGCTCATATTTAAAAGAAAGATCTGTTTATTTTAAACCTATTAAACAAGCTTGTAATAATGGACACAGGGAACCAAATATGCTCGTCTCAAATGCAGCCTCTCCGAGGTGATTGTTTCAAATTCAGAAATACCTACAAATGATTAAAAACAGCTGCAGTTTCTCTACTTTATGATGAAAATTAAGAGACCACGCAGTCATTACCAATAGACAGAGCTGAAAACTTCAAAGGGAAATGGAAGTATGTGTGTACAGATTAACTCACCTTTACAGGTAATCTAGCTGTTAACCACTGAAAACCTAAGGAAATATGAAGAAATGCCAAGAAATTGTTTCAAAGGGTATCAGGGAATTTCACATTTACATTTTAGATTAAATGGAGATCTTTTAAGAGGTGACAGACTTCTCAAAGAGAGTCATATCTGCCCTTAATACATGTTAACATTCTAAAAAGTAATTGTTGTATATTCAGAGGAATTACAAAACTTAATAAAAGCCTGTCCTTTAAATTCAGTAAATGAGTAATCACTTCCCTTCTGAAACTCTGTTTGATAAACAGATGCATTTATCAGGAAATACCTTCTCAAAAATGAGATCAGTCACTTTCAACCATGCACAAACCAGTCTTACCATCGTGTCTCGAATTCAAATGCAGCTGAAAGCATTTTTCACAAATGGTAATAAAAAGGGTAATGCACTCTTTACTACAGAGGCGTGACTGAATTCATTTAAGCTGTGAAATTACTTTTAATGCTACTGGAAGGCCCTTCTCTTGAAAATGAAATTACTTTTACTGAACCACACAGCGAATTAAGAAACTAGTGTTTCTTAACATCTCTTAATTTACAGAAAAAGATTAGATATTTAGCTACCTTTTCCATGACATCAGGGGAAAATCTATCACACTCCTGGCTCTAGATGCTTATGGCTAAGATATGCATCTACCTCCTAGTTTTACTCAGGCCTGAAAAGCATTTCTTTAGGGCTCTCTTCTTGCAGAAGCAGGTTTAGCACTGGACTTCACACGTATGGGTTTCACCAGCTCTCCAGACTGCACACAATATATAGTCCATGTGTTCTGTCTTTACTGTCTGCTCTTAAGGTATAAGGGAGGACAAGCAGGTCTTCTGAGGCTCACTTCTTCATAACCCTGATACTGCTGTGCCAGGAAGATGCTCTGTATCCTGGTGTTTGTTCAGAAGAATAGGAGGCCACGCGCAAAGGATCAGCTGACTGCATCAATATCTTCCATCCTTCTTGAAGATGATCTTAAAAAGAAGTCCCTATTTTTAGAGCCCTGCCTACCCACAAAGGCTAGGGTTCCTCTCTGGTTCCTCTTGCTAGTCTATCAGTCCATCTGGAGGGAGAATACAGTGCTCCAGTGCTTAAAATACAACAGAAAACACAATATTTCACTTGGAAATATGAACAGAAACAATGCTTCTGTACAGGTGAGTTTCAGAAACAATAGAACTGTGCTGCTTGCAGAAAACAATGTTTGAGGAATTAACACTCCTGTAGCAAAACCAGCTGCCCACCAAATTTGTGGGTCTTAGGTCACAAAGGTCCTGTATTCTGGTGAGTTTAAAGGCAAACACCCTCTCCACTGCCTTCCAGAATAATCTGTGTTTTGTATTTTCAAAATACAAACAGCATCTGTGGATTTCCATTCACTTTTAAGAGAAAAAAGTGTGGTAGGCCTTCCCACCTTTGTTTTCACACACAGGGGAGTAACTATGCCAGCAGCTCCTCAGTATCTAGAGGGTATCTAAGAAAGCTGGAGAGGGACTTTTTACAGGAATGTGTAGTCACAGGACAAGGGCAAATGACTTTAAACTGAGAGTAGGTTTAGATTAGATATTAGGAAGAAATTCTTTACTACAAGGGTGGTGAAGCACTGGAATAGGCTGTCCAGGGAAGCTGTGCATGGCCCATCCCTGGAAGCATTTCTTCAAAGCCAGGGTGAATGGGGCTTTGAGCAACCTGGTCCAGTGGAAGGTGTCCCTGCCTATAGCAGGGGTTGGAACTAGAGGGTCCTTAAGGTCTCTTCCAACCTAAACCATCCTGTGATTTTATGATATCTCACAACAGTCGGTGTGAGCACATGACTCTTTCCCACATCTGAGAAAATATACCTCATCTTGGTTTTGATTAGGGTAAACTGCTGCAGTACATGCCTCTCAGAAAATCAGCTTTAGAAACCAGGTCTCTGACAATATGCCAAAAAGGCAAGTTGCCTATCTTCTCATCTCTTCAACCCTTTCTCGACATCCTCCTCACATTTAGCACTTATATTTTAGAACGAGCTGATGATACGTGGGATGGATGTTCTTCTGAGAAGTCAAGCTTTCAATTGATTTTACTGATCAGCAGAATTTCAAGTACTGATTTATCATTCTATAATATAGACTTGTAAGCAACAGTGAGGGAAAATTCCCTTTATTAGTATTAGCATTAAGTTTGGTGTTGAAGACAGAAATCTTTGCCTAAAGTTCACAGTAATAACAAGAAGCAGTAGGGCGTTATTTTATTCCTAATCCCATTCAAAATGTTGTCTGTTCTATTATAATCTCAAGCACAAAATAAAAACACTATGTTAAATTTGAATGTATATTTGACATACATAATTGCTCATTTCCACATACCTGTGTCTGAGATTGCATTAAGTCATACCACATCCAGCCTAATTCCTTTTCCCCCACACATTTTTGGTGAAATTCTCATCACTTCTCAGCTGAAAATATCCACATCCCTAGCCCAGAAAATCCATATGGAAAAACTTAATGGCACTTCCAACAATGTACAATAATGTCCACTCTTCTAAGGAAGATTCGCACCACCTTGGATGTTGGTTTCTCCCCAGTCAATAGTTTTAAAATAAAAGTTACAAACTCCTAAAGTGAAAGGCTGCTCAAATAAGGCAACAGGCCATGTCACAAGGCTATGTTTTTAGACCACAACTTTGCCAACTTTTCTGGATTGACATCTTCAAAATAGTTCAGCCACTGCCAAGAAAGAAATACACTTTTGCTTGGGTTTTAGATTCTTTTAAAACATAAAATCTCCACAAGCAACTCTTTCAAAGCATTTGGACAGGCAAATTCTTCAGTTTGCCCTCACTCTTAATTTCTATGGCATACTTCTAGTAGAAGTGCTTTTAACAAGAAACCCCAAAGCTATCAGAAAGTCGCATAAAACTGTAACCTACTAAAAGAAGTATTTGGAAGAAAAGATCCAACAGCAGGTTCTTTAGTCCCTGAGTTTGTGGGACAAAACAAAACAAGTAACAGCTTATTTTTAGAATATTTTGCAATTATTTGAAGTCGCTATCTTCATAGTAAAGTATGCCTGCTGGAAGAGGATAGGTGACATCCTACACACTTCTCTATTAAAGCACATTTCAAACCAGCTAACAGATTAAAGTACATTTGTCTTGGTAAAAATCAAAATTTACAAAAAGCTTTCATCTGAAACAAGACCTAACTATAGTGCTCTTCGGCTTACTCCCACAGTCAAATTTTGGGCATGCAGCCAATTTTGGGAAAATTCATACATGTGAGCCAAGTCCTGAAGTCAGCCAGAGTTGTCCAAGAACACCTGAAAGGCCTGTGCCTTTAGAAATTAGTTTGGAAAGAATCATCACTTGTAACTTTTTAAGCATATAAGTATCAGCAAAATAACGCAGTTCTGTGCAGTAACTGGCATTTTTGTGCCAGCCCAGCTGTAACACTGGGCAATTGTGTTCAACCAGGAACTGCAGCTCACAAGGCAGCAGCATGACTGCAAGGTCATAGACAAAGGTTGTTTACAAGCTGGGAAACTACCTGAAGTAAGGTACTTCATTAGAAATTACAGATATGATCCCTGCTGCATGTTCTCAGCAGGGGATCTAGAAGGAAAGGCTTACAGGCAAGGAACTTATCTCTGCAACCCAGAGCTGGACATTTAAAGATGATCAGTCCCACAGACAAGAGGTTGACACTTGTTGAAACAGGACTCATGTTGTTCAAGGCAGCCATCAGTATCGTATTTGCAGATTCCTTTATGTGAAACTGTAAAACCAGTTACAAAAAATATAGTTATGCTTCATCACATCCAAATTACTTTAAAAGGTCGAAGTGTTCCCATGTATCATTTTTTGTGAGACACGGATGTTTTTGCTTTATATGACTGTGTGTGGGAATGCCTGAGATACACAGTGAAAGATGCAACATATAAACATTAGATATTTAGAATCTGAAATAGCAGAGTCACTTTTTTTCTGCATGTGAAAGTCACTTACGCTTGAGAAAATACAATTATGGTAGAAACTGCAGAGAAGTTTTATTGAGACACAATCATCCTTCACTGAAAAGCTGGAGAAATACACAAGCATTAGAGCTCTCCAAAGACTTGAAACATGCATTTTTGTTAATGTGGACTACTAAACATTGTCAGTTACTCAAACCCTTCCTGAAAATGCCTGATCTTGTTTATAGTCCTAATGAGCTTTCTGCACATCAAGTCAACCCTCCTCCATCAGTACTTTAAAATTTACTGATCTCTAAAAAACTACACTTACTCTAATCATATAAATTTATTTCCAACCTACTTCTGGGGCACAAAGAACTAATGCTTTTATGAATGGAATTTCCATGCTTTCCAAGCTATTCAAAAACATTTTCATCGAACAGCATCTTTTAAAATATGCAATTTTGTTGTAGTTAATGTCTTCTCTTTTCTTAGCCAACACCATCTGTTAGCTTATACCCTGGAGGCTCAAGCAAGAGGTATGCACTGATGTATTCTCTCAACAATGCTGCTGCTACAGGCTGAGACCATTCAGGTTGACAGAAAGAAGCTACCAGATGAAATGGGTAACAGAGAACTAACAGAGCACTCTGAGCTCCCTGGTCTAAAGACAAGGGGGGCAGGGGTTTGGTTCTCTATGGGACTTGAATCTGAGTGCCTAGATGTAATACACTTGAATAAATTACTGCTGTGTTTGGGGTTTTTTTCCTTTTATGCTACTATATTCAAACTATGCAGACAAGTGGTGACATGGGTATCAGGAGATATGATGCCCAGGAAGGCATTCAGATAGTTATTTATATTGTAAACTTGTAGCTACATCTGTTGTGCTACATCTGTAAGCAAACTGGCAACTAACTGTGTCTGGTGTTAGAAGGAACATGATTCAAGAAATAGAAGGACTGTATTTGTCAGAGTCACAGGTTAATTACTCAGGAGCCTGATTATCGTACAGGACACTAAAAGCTTCCCTTTCCTATAAGCTGCCACTAATCATTCCTCCAGCAGACTCCCATGGAAGCATTACTATTCCCTCATGGAGCAGGGGAATTGTCCTGCTTTTCTGCTTAGTTTTACCCTTTGCTGCTGCCCTCTCTGAAATGACACTGAAATTTTGCTATGTACAGTTTCAAGTACCATGAACTTCCCAGCTTCTTTAAGACCAGTGAGAGAACAGAAGGATAGTTAAAAACTTCACCTGCTTACCCTTTGCCACAGTGCACCGGGGCAGGGGCTTACAAGTTATTCTTGATGCTCAATTTTGAGTCTGTTTGCTTGTAAAAAAAGTATCTGGGACCTGAGAGGCAAAGGCATTATTAAGGAAGGTAGAAGCTCTATTTGCAATTAAGTTTCAAATAGTCTCTTATATATGAAAATATTTGACTGATAGTTACCAGACTGACTATGACAAGGCATTAAACGTGCTTTGAAAAATATTTATCAACAACTAATCTGTCAAAACACTCTTCCAATGGAGATGATGTACAAAGATCACAAACTGAATAGAAATTTTTGAGAGGATTACTTTTACACATTTGCATGGAAAGCATAATCTGAGGCTCATATCAAACCTCATTAGATGCATGACATCAACATAGTGACCTACAATAGCAGCCTAGTACTACATTAAGAAGCAGAGAAGTAATAGTTAGGAGACTTTCAAGGACAGATATTCACTTCATAATTTGATATATGAACCTGCCTGTATGAACAGTAAAAAAATAATGTGTCCTCTGCTACTATGACTAGTGGATTGACGGAGAAGAATAAATTAGAAATTGGTAATTATGTCAATGTTATGAATATGTTTGCACATTTGAAAACTTGAAGCACTAGAAAATGCTGTTGAACCAATTAAATGTTCCAGAGATTAAAGTATGCTTATCTGGAGTGTACTTTTCACAGCAGTTCTTACTGGGTTCAAGTTTACTTTGCTCTTAACCAGGCAATCTAGCAGCTGCAGCAGCAGCCACGCAATAACTAGCATCCTTCAGCAGCAATTTGTCTCACTACCAGCTGTAAATGACTCAGCTGTTCATACCATGCTTCAGGAGTTACTTTGCTAATATTACAGCCTTTTACCACACAGCACAGCATCCTTTCCCTCCATAGTAGAGGCTGGGGTTTTTTATTTGCTTGAGGGTTTTTTGTTACTCATACCTTCCATCTGAAACACAAAACAATTGCCTTGATCACCGAGGAAACTAACTTTCCCTTCTCATCAGCCATTGGCAGTATGACTTGAAAATAAATTTGTGGCAGGTCATGTGTTTTTTTTAAAAAAAGGGTCTGAAGGTGAAGCTAAACTTTAAATGAAAAGGAACTCTGAGCAAGTAAAAACATTAGAATAGCTCTATTAAAATTGAAATTAACATCATGCATGGTTATTTGCACACAAAAATTTCTGTTCAAGTTCCTATTCAATAAACAGCTGTTACCAGAACATACATTAAAACAATTCTTAACGTCAATTTAAAAAAAGAAGGAGAAGAGGAGCTAGTCCTGGTGATATTTCTAAAATGTTAAACTCGAAATGAGCAATATGAACAGGAATAAAATTAAAATTTTTATAATCCCGATAGCTGTATCTGAAAAGCTCAGCTCCTGGCAGCAAGCAATCAAAAGAATGAATGACTGCTTCTTTTCCTTTCAAGATTTAATTTGGCGCCAGTGGGCTTGTGGGAAGCAGCAGGGGTAAAAGGACTATTATCTTTATTCCCCTATGGTCAGAATCATGACTTTTCATGGTTTATAGTACTGCATGTAGTACCAACAACTCTTGCAAAAATCAAAGATTATAATCCTAGATTGGGACAATTTTAAGGAGCTGACAAAAACAGAAGAGCAAGAGATAAGACATAAGAAAATAACAAGCAGTACCCTTCTATACACATACCGTAAAGACTAGAAAAGCCCACAAATTTGAAAAGTAATGCATCTGTTGACAATCAGTAAGGGATCTCACAGGGATCTCTGTTCTTTCCTGTTCAGTGTTCTGATTTCTGTACCACCTTCTCCTTTACCTTCATGGTGCAGTTCCAAAGCCTGACTACGTTGTGGCCACTCACAGGCATCAACTAGAGAAAACAAACCTTCAAGAAATGTGCTCCCCTGCAATCTGGGTGCAACAAAGTCATGCAAACTTTTATTGACATGTAGATTTGTTGTTTTCTTACGTCTCTGTAAGGCCCCAAATGACAACACCACCCTGTACTGAAACTGAATTAGAAACCTGCCACATCCTTATTCAATTGTTAATACAATTGAGCTGAAAGATACTTTGACATTGTAATAGGAACAGTACAGCTAGAAACAAAAACCTTCAAGAGTATTACTTTTATGCCATAGTAAGAGACGGCTGTATTTGTTAGTAGCATGACACCTATAGCAGTAACAGAGCAGTGAAGCACAATTATCTTCTACCAGCTGGTGATCCTACAGGAGAACACTTTGCAATTCAGACAATGATTTGTGTGCCTTGGATCCTCTTTCAGAGCAGGGCTCTCTGGACAGAGCCTGAAGTTGTTCACTGAATAGTCCCCTGAAACCAACCCAAAGCAATTAAACGTGGGATGAAAGCATGAAGCAGACCCTGCATAGTTTCATGCAGGGCTCTTGTGGGTGCATAAACAACAGCCCTTCCAGAAGCAGTGATCCATTACAATTCATGTACACTGCTCCCTATAACATGGCTGGGGAGGCCACGTGGCAGCACTATGCTCAAGTGAATTAACTGACCTGTGTAACAGGACACTATTAAGCCTACTCTTTATTTATAACCAACCAGCCCAATACAGGGCTGGGTGCTGTGCTTCTACAAAGACAGCAACAATCCGTAGGACTCCACAGAATATTCTGAGCTTTCCACAGAGCTACAGTAAGAATTTTGAAATCCACAAAATGAGTGTCAAAACCAGTGGAACTCTGCCAAAGTTCTTCAGGTAGTGGTATATTTTGTGTTTAAAATCTAACAGTAGAATTGCAAAGCCTAACAGCAGGACTAAATAGGTAAAAAACCCTCTAGTATTATGGATTGGGTTGGCAAACAATGAAACAGCACTGCAACGTTTCCTTCTGATATTTCAAGCTTGGCATAATAGGAAATCTTATGATAATCCAGTTAATAATGCGAGTATTGCAGATTTTTTACTTGATAGGTAATAAACAGCAGCATATACATATACATCCCTGGCTTGCTGAGGTTGACACTTCTAGAATTAACATCCTGAAGCATCCACTCTGTTGTGCTGCAGAAATACAGCAATTAATTGTCTTCTCAAAATCTGACCTTTTTACCGTGGGCATGTGAGAACTCAGAGCAGAAGCATACCAAAAAAGTTGTCAGATGTGAAAAATTTAAACTCAGACAAGAAATAAAATGGCACCACAACTAAGCTGCTGTTCAGCTTACTACCAATGGTATTGTTAAAAATGGGTTTTAATCCCTAATTTCCACTAAAAACAGAAAGTTCCCTTTCAAACTGCCATACAACAACTATCAAGCCTATAATTTTAAGTAAAACAGATGAAGTGCAGAACAGTGAGTGATCACTCAGAAACAAAATACTTGTTTACACAAAGAAACACAAAATTCAAGCAAATCCAGCAGTCTGGGCTGGTCTCCACCTTTCTAACACTCCCAACTGTGATGCTGTATATTTTAAGGACAATGTGCATATTGAGTAAAGGAAAAAAAAGTCCCTAAAAAAACCACACAAAATTCATGCAGATTGATTGATGACTCTATATAATTTTTTTTGTATCACCTTCTGTGGTGATTTTTGCAAACAGAAGATCACTATAGAGGAAACTTATTTTGTAAACTTCACACCATCCCACTAAACTGCAGATATTATTTTTAGTTCTCCCTAGCACTAAGCAGACAGGGAATCCGAGGCACAGTGCCAGGATGTAAACCCACTCCTTCTGCGCTGGCTTTAATCATGTTGCCTTGCTCCCACTCTACTCCCATGTTTAGGTCAGCAAATTTTCTCAAGGCCAGATCTGAATATATACACACATATGCCATGGATAATCTGGGTGTGTTTCTTCATGAATAATTTAAATAAAAGTATGGTGTGTTGCTCCTACTGAAAGGCTCAATTGATTTTCTTTTGGCAAGGTTCACCCAAAAAAGTGCTGCTGAAGAAGAGCCAACATCTTGCCTCTATTTATAATGTAGCTGTTTTACAAAAAAAGTGTATCCTCTTTACAAATTACTTTTTGTACTGCTCAAGCTCGCAGTCCTGCTGCACAGAAAATTACAGGACTCTCACGGATTATGACCAAAAAGTCAGGCCAGAAGCACTGTCTACAAAAGGGATACTTGTTCAAAATCTTTCTCCACAAAAAGCCAAAAGTCTTGTACACAACCCTAAACCAAATTTTACAGGAAGAGCAGTATTTTCTGCAGAAAGCTCTCCTATCGGTTATGGGATTTGCATATCAGAGCAGCATTTTGGGATCTTAAATTATGTTCTTGTTTTGTTGCTTTTATAGAGTATAGTTACAGTAGCTTGTGTGGCAATTTGTGGCCTAACTGCTTAGATTGCCACAGAAGTACCATGACACTGAGTGCAGTCTGGTATTTATTTTCATTGCCAAGTATGGCAGCAGGTCATACACATGATCCCTTCACCTTCTAATTTGCACACAAGCTGGAAGGAATTTTTTCACCTTAGCCTACCCAAGCTATAATTTTGCACACTATGACAGAGCTGGGGCACGCAGGAATTGCAGACCTTTGTGTGTGTATGGCACCTGAAAGTCAAACATCAGCTTTTGGCATAGGTTTTAGCTGGAGTTGGTGTGATGCTTTGTTTCTGCCCTTCAACTGAGCAGTCCTAAAGCAAGCAACTGGTTCCTCCCTGGCAAATACAGCACTGTTAAATATATACTACCCTACTCTATTTTTATTTAGAAATCTTACTGTAACTTGAGACGAAGCTGTTAGGAATAATCAAGCCAAAGCAAGAAACAAACTATGAGAAGGCACATAAAAATATGCTTCCACAAGTTAGCACTGCACGTCTTTCATTGCTCTGTTAATGAATATTTATTCTATTTCAGAAATACTCAAGTACCCACAGACCACTGACTATTCCCAAAGTTCCTGGGACATTGCTGCTTTTGCCCTTTTTTTAAATTAACATAACAGGAAACCCATATTTGCGTCACATAGTACATGAAATATATTTAACATCACCATTCTAAAAAATAAATATTTATTTATCTTGCTAAAAAAAAAACCCAAAATCATGAACAGTCTGAAAGGCAGTCATTGCTGTGCCCTGGAGGATAATATTCTGACTTCCTTCAACATGTTTTTCAATGCAACAAGGCTCTCTAAACAGCACTGTGCTGTTTCTACATGTTCCTGCCAAGGAGAGTAATGAAATAAAACATAACCCCAGCAATTTTACCAGAGCAAGTGGCTTGTTAAGGTTTATCAACAAACAAAAATGAACTTCATGATTGAAGTATACTTTTAAGTCAGCTGTAATGGGAGAGGGAAAACCGCAGAGCTAGGGATGGCAGAGCTGGAAGAGAGCCACACTTCTATGGTATTGGTTTTATCTTACCCAACAGCTTCTACAAGTCTTTCACACTGGCTTTGAACAAGGCTCTCTCTCATATTTGCATTTTAAATTAATTTAATCCTTCAGAAAAGTGTCACATACCCAATACTGTAGAATCCTACCTACCTTCAGCAGTTCCAGAGATGTAGATCAAGAAAATCCTTACCATATTACCCTTCCAAATTTCCAGAAAGTATTATTTATAAAAGCCTAATTCTGAATAGATAAAATTCTTTTTAAAAAGGAAATTATGGATTCCATGAGAAAGCAATCAGATTTGAGCAGAGATGAAGACAACTCACTACTACAAGTAACTTACAAAGTCAGGAAATGTGGTTTAATAGACACAATTCCTCCAAAGCACCAAGCACAGTTTCTGAATAGCATTAGGAGCCCATTAAAAATAAAAAAGTGAGAACAAATTTTTTTCTTTTTTTGCAGTGGTTCAGCTGAAGTATTTTGCCACTCTTACAAATGATCCAAACTGAAAGGAGTTGTAAGGCACCTAGGTAACTTATTAGCTTGTGTCATCTTTTTGAGGCTCTGAACAGAAAAATAAAATTTAAGACATGTTATCCATGTAATTACTATATGCCATCTACCTTGTCTGAACAGCTTTCATTGTATGACAGCCCTTGAAATACGTTGCAGGTTTTTGTCCAGTTGATTAAAGTAACTAAAACCATGCAGAAGGACAGAAAAGCCATGTTTAACTACTGCAGCTGAAGACAAGACACAGTTTCACCTTGGGAAGGTAAAATGATACCTAAAGGTCTCGCTGCTGCCATGCTTTTCCTTTTATTTTTGCCCAGAGAGAGTCTGCTAGGGAAGCAGTGGAAAGCCTGGCAGCACCATCCTCTCCAGAAGAGGACCAAGTAATTAACTTCTCTAAGTCCTAATTCCCTGCAGCAGGGCGAGGGGGTGGGGGCTAAGCAGCCCATTCCACTGAAGAGGGATGGCTTTAAGCAGGCTTTGCCTCAAACAGCGGGATGCAGTGGCTGTTCACTTCAAGCAGAGTGGCTGCTATGGAGAGGCAGAGGCAAGGGAGAGCAGCTTGAGACAATCATAGGCTTTGCGCTGGTAGAGCATGACTGTTCAGAATAAAAACTGGATTTTTCAAGATACATAGCTAACTTTTATAAAAATATAGAATTTAAGACGTTAATATGGGCTACCACAAGCCCTTTGAAGCAAATGCATGTGGTTTTGTTTGCTTGCTTGCGTTTTTATGTCCTTTTCTCTTCAGTCTTAAATATACCATCAGAACTAAACCCATACAGCACAAACAGGTTCACTTCTGATCAAAGTCAGAGGAAGACTTAACTACCAGAGTAATCAAGAATGTTTATTTGCCCACCTCATTGATCTACCAGGTGTCACCTGACTAATGCATTTGAAAAGGAGTAAAAAACCACAACATGTTAATGGACAAAAACATGCATATCTGAAACTGATGCATGTTCTCTGGCACCCAAAACAAATCACAAAATAGGATGTCACATTGTTTATGCATCGCTGGTGTGGTCACTTCCATATTTTTATCCTGTCCTGTGACATTCAGTACTGTCTTTTTATACTTTGACCTCTTCAGGGACAATACAGTTGTTTGTGAAATGATCATATGCTATCTTGTATTGGTGATGTTCTACTTTATTTTGGAACCCATCTAACTGCACATGGTCTTGATGTACCTATTTGTCTCAGATCATAAGGTGATAGATACTATATTACAGGTGATACAGAACAGGAAAGCACAGAGCCTGTTTCTCAATTAAGTCACTTCACTTTGCTGCCTTAAATTTGATTTCCAGCAGCCCCGAAACACTACATTATTTAAGATCTATACAAGTAGGTCTTTTTACCCTTGAAGGTGTTGCAGGCCTTTTTATTCCCTTGTGGTCTCCAGAGGTGCCTCAGAACAGCTCATAACTCGAAGGCAGAAGATGCCACAGTTCATATATGTGACAAATGACAAAAGCCACATTGAAAATAAACGCTTCCTTTCTTTTCTTGTCTCTGTACTTGAAATAGTATCTAAAACCACAAAGGAAACAAAACCAGGTGGCAGAGGACAGCTGGTACCATGAGGGGACCATGCCAAAGGTGCAGAAAATCTGCCTGACCTACAGACCAGACAGCAGTCTCTGAGATTGATCCCCGAAATTCACTGCTATATTCATCACTTTACCTCAGAGAAACTCACGATGTTCAGGAGTTCCAAATGGGGAAGATGGATGGAAGAGATAAAAGGAAGGGTGAGCTGTGCACATCAAATGCCATATCAAACTCTAGCAAAGAGCAGAGATTGATACGAGTCAGGAACACCACTATTTTGCAATGGCTGTTTAGAAATTGAATCTTTTTTGGAGGTCACTTTTATAAATAACCACCTTCAAGCATTTTGGTCTGAGATTTTCGTCACCCCTAAAAATTGGACTCTCCTTGTAGCCAAGACACACATATACCACACATATACCAAAAAGCCAAACCTTTTTAAAGTCAGACTTCTCTTTAATTATTTTTAAAAGAAACTGCCTCAACATTTGAAAGACAGGACAAAAAACCCCCACAGGAACAAACAATCAAAGAGAAGCCTTGGTTTGGTATTCTCGGATGCACACAACCTCCTTTCTTTAACTAAGACAGCCTTATTATTTGGTCACTGCTTACCTACAGGCACTCTCAGCGAGCTTACATTCTTTCATAATAAATATATTATTCATAGATTTTATTTTGCCTTTTTGAATATACAGTCCTCCAAGACATTGCCTCTACTCCTCAAATAATGGAGAGGTTTTCATGAACTGCAAAAGGAAAAATGAATTAATTCTTCCTACAAACACAACAGGTAAGAGTATTTAAAACTATTCCCCTTCCTCTCCTAAACGTTAACCAGGAATAAAAAGGTTACATATCACCATTTAGAAACACTTAACAATTTAAATGTTTTCATTATTTCTTCTATTTGTGACACAGGAGAAAATTATTATGAACAAGAAGCTCAAAACTGGAATGAAAAGACAGCTTTACAAGCCTAAAATGAAAAGTGTTCTCATTTTCAGGAAAAAAAGAAGTGCCAAATCTATTAAGGAAAACAAAACTGAAACCTTAAGCTCTCAACTTTCAGTTTCAAAAATAGGGAGTGCAAGACTTTTCATCTGAGGCTGTATAATCCATGTAAGCTGGAGATAATAAGGCTGCTCATCAAACAGTTCTGCATTCATTGCAAGCCCTTAGCATCCATGCTTTGCTCTAAGTCATTGCTTTTCAGTTTCTCAAACCATGAATGAAATTCTGACCCACACGAACTTAGAAAACATTTTTGTTGTTGGTCTCTCCAAGAATTGCCTTCTTGATAAAACTGGGACAATCGATCTTTCTCATGGAAAATCTTTCCTCTGCAACTAAATTGTGCTTTCAACCAAATGTCATCTCTCCCATTCCCTACAGAACCCTTCAAAACCTAGAGCCTATCCTTTTTGTCGTGTCTGTTATACCGATTCAAAACACATCTTATCAGACAACTCAACCAGTGCAATACTTAATACGAACATCAACAATGCTGAACATATGCACTGCCTATACCAAGACTGTATGGCCATTCAGCTCATGCTCCTATGTCGCATAAAAATCAAAGGACAACAGAAATATGAATGTAAAGTTGACAAACTTTCTTCTTCAAACATTTCTACCTTACGTTCTTCAATAAGAAACTTATGCAACATGGTATTAATACAGCATAAAAGCCTCCTTTGACTAGACTTTGCACGGATGCCTCGCTTTTCCAGAACAAACCATCTCACAGCCTTGCTTTACCGAAAAACATTATCCAACAAACAAGAAACACATTCTTGAAACAGACAAGTGCTTTTGACAAGTGGGCTGTCTCTGGCTGTTGCCTCTGTCCTTCTACCTCTCCAGTTCTTATCACAGCTTTACACTGTCACCAAAAGGCTCCATTACTTCTGCTTCACCTTGAGAAAGCCTAGACCCTTAACACATGGGTGTAGCACAAAGACACAGCTATGGATTATGCCCACAAGAGCTAAATCCTGCTGAGGTCTGTGCACCTGAATATTTTTCTTTCACAGCCAGCTTGGATTAGTTTTGAAATCTTATAACAATATATTTTGATCATTGCTCATAAGTTTTCCAAAAGACAACCAAAATGCATCAATTAAGTTCTTACTTAATTAGAGGAAACAATTATTTTCACTAATAAGAATCAATTAGGGTATAATTTGATTTAGGATGCCAACTGTGGTTAAAAAAAAAAGTCTTCTCAAAACAGGCTTATTAACGTTTCAAGAAGAAAACACAATCTAGACCAGCACAGTAATTTAAAAAAAAAAATTGTAGAAAGAGATTATACCATAAGCCTCTCCCCCAGAGAACAAGAAAACTCGAGGCAATTGTCAAACTGCATTGATAGTTCCACACAATTAAAATCTGGTTTACAGAATAAAATCAGTATTTCATGGTAAAAATGTGTTGAAGTTGAGCTTGAAAACACTAACCAAACAGGCTTTTCTCAGTGGCTGCGAGAAGGGTATGCCTGCCACATCTATAAACTCTTAACTTTTGGTTAAAAAAAAATAAAAAATCCGTCCTCAGGATTGTAAAGAAAATCTGTCAAATATAAAATTACACAACACTGTCATTTGAAGTCTACAGTCTCTGTGCATACTAGATAATTATCAAATGACAGCAATACAATACTAACATCTCTGGCTGCTACTCAGAAGCTACCAGGCAGCACTAAACAGACAACTACCTTTATTCACTCCAGCCAGCTACTGCTTCGAAAAGTTACAAGAAGCAGCAAATGTTGTAGTAATTTTGAGGGGATAAAGAAAAGGCAAAATGTTCAGTTCCCATCTCCACCAGTCAGACAGCTACAGATGCCTCCCTTTGTAATTAAACAGGAAAAGAAAGCGACACCCACACAGCCCCCCAACAGAAGAATCTCAGCATTCACTCCCATGCTGACAAGCTCTGGGTTTGACACTCAGCCAAAGCACTACTCCAGAAGAGGAGTAATAAAATATGAAGGTGTTTTGTACTACCTCACTGTCTCATTTTTCTTCAGTCACAGCAAGTAACATTAAAGTATGTTATCTTCCCACCTAATGCCATCAGCGCACAGATCGCATTGGCTTTTTATTGGTCATCTGGTAAAGAAATTTGCAGGGAATGGCAAGAAATATTGCTTTTTTCTATGAATAACAGCCCTTTTTGTGGTCACAGTGAATGCACATGAATTCTAAACACTGTGCAAAACAGCTGGTGGACAAAGCTACAGGCTTGAAGCCAAAACTTTCATTCTCACCTATATTGTTTTTTGAATTGTCATGGTAGCACTAGACTCTTGGAAGTTAATGATTAACCTCTCACTTTTATAATTTACATCCATCATTAAAAATTATGGCTAGTTGTCTTCTAACTAAAAGACCACAGGATAGAATGCTACTAAACTTAATACTGCCAAAATGGGGAATATAATGGCTTTTTGGTCATCTCCGGCTAATTTGAAGTCAGCATAACTTCACAGAATCATACAATGGTTGGCTTCAAAGGGACCTTAAAGACCAGCTAATTCCAGCCCCACTGCCATGGGAAGGGGACACCTTCCACTAGACCAGGTTGCTCAAAGCCCCACCCTACTTTGAACAATTCCAGGGATGGAGTATCCACAGCTTCTCTGGAAAGGATCTTCTCTAGAACCTTTTTGGAAAGGCTACCTGACTCTCCCCCTTCTTTGGCTACTCATTGATACCTTGTTCCTCCAACCTGTCTTGACGTAAATGGTTATTAGGGTTGCATAGGAAAGCAAATGAGGAAAGCAGTTTGGAAATAATCCAGAGAAGGCAGGGGGAAAGCAAATTTAACACCAGTCAATTCCCTGATCCTGTTTGCCATACGACTGCACAAACAGTTGTGCTGTCGTGAGGACAAAGCCGAGAGGAAGGAACAAGGGGTCGAGGCTTCAAGAGGACAGGATCACTTCTCTCAGGAGCAGTGCCAACTTAGGTTGGCTGAAAGTCACTATAGCCTAAGATGGAAAATGAGGTCGTCTTAAAATAACAGCTGTGAAAAATACTTTCTAAGCTAGTACATAACACGAGGCTCATACAGCCACTACGAAACAGCAGCACGTACTTAAAGATCTTGAAAGCATGCAAGAACAGCATCAATTTTATAATAAACAATTAAGAGCTTCAAAAGAAATTTTGAGAGCTAGTAACCTGCAGCCTGACTTCATCCACTCAGCACCAAGCCTTAGCACAGACCAACAGCTAGAGACTGGGACAGCCTTAGCCAACCAATCCTCAACGATTGATAACAAAACTCAGGAGGGGGAAAAAAATCCACCTTCTTTTCCTTTTGGTACCTTAAAAAAAAAAACCTGCCCGTTAGTCAAACACTTGTGAATCACATCACTAACTCTGCATTTACTACCCTCACTGTAATTCAAAAGCATGTGCTGAGTAACGTTCCTGTGAGGGATATATTCTTTATTAATGATAATGAAGTTAAAAAAAATCATGACAGGTATAACTTCAGACTATATTGTCTGAACAAGATATGAGGGGTAGCTTGTTCACACTAACAACTTCTTTCAATACGAAGACTTTATCTAGAGTATCAGTTTAATTTAATTCAATGCACATAAGGACACTTTCCTCATGGGGAAAGAAGGAAAGACATATGGATAAAGTTTTAGTCAGAAACAGCCTCCCAAATGTAAACGTATGCAGTATTTTGCACATTCACTAGAGTACTATAGATTCACTATCTTAAAGAAAGAGATTGTTTTACAAACTCATGGTACCAGAGCAGACCTACCCCAAAAATAAATTTGTTTCAGGATCTTCCGCGAACAGCAGGAACCTTCGTTCCTCCCTCAGTCCATATGGCCAAACTCCTAAAAGGACATTGTGGCTCCTCCCTTGCCAGATATGATCCCCTCCGCTTCACGCTTTCGCTGCGTGCTCTCCCCTGGCAGAGCACAACCCACAGCAGTTGCCAACAACTTAAGCAGTGACCTCCACTTGGGATCCTGCCTGTCCTATCGCTGATGATGGCTTAAGCCACAGCTATCCATGCAATCTTAATGCCTCCATGTTACAATCTCCGGCAGTATGCTGGCTCAAATAAAAATTAATATACTGAGAACTTTTCAGTAGTTTTCTTAATACTTCCTACTCTCTTCACTTACGAAAACCCAAACAAACAAAAGAAACCCGCGCAGCTGTTCGGTACATGTAGTAAGTCAGCTATCTTCTAATGGCAAGCATTTTCCCTCCAGTGTGTGAAAACTGAGGAGAAGGTATCCTAACTTACTGAACCAAAGGACTGTTATTGAAAGGCCTTTTTCCTGCTGTCATTTTGCTAAATTAATTATCCAACCTACTTGTCAAACTATCGTGCTCACATACCCTAAACAGAGAGGGGAAAAGAAGGCTGCTGCACATTTGATGTGTGAGCCAAATACTAGAGAGTCAGGAAAATACAGTCTTACGGTTAGGTCTTTTTTTCCAGTTGGCACTTTATCAACAATGTCCCCACCCAAACCTAGGCTTGTTTGCAGCACTACTGCATATGCCTGAGCACAGGTGTCCTTAGCGTGACCCGTGAGCACAACAGGGCCCGCTGGTCACGAACGCTGGTTTCTGCACCACCAGGGTCTGAGGGAAAGCACCATCCTCACTACTCGATTCCTGTCCAACGCTGACACCACGACTGGGACGCTTTGACATAAATCCTGCATTTTGCTCCTAGAGCAAACCGTGCCCTTGCCATTGAGCTGTTACAGGATGCGAGGCCTCCCCACGGAAGGTGGCTCGGGGAGAAGGAAAGGGGCTCCAACTCGCGCTGCCCCGCGTTCCGCAGAGGTTGGTACCCCCGGCCGGGCAGGGGGTGCTCCGTGCGATCGGGACAGGGCTGGCACAGCACCCCATGGCCACGCGGGGCTCTGTGCCCACACACCCCCCTTTCCGCGGAGCCCAAGGGCGCTGCAGCCACCTGAGCTGCAGGGGCAGCCCCGGGACGAGCCCAGCGGGCACGGCCGGACCCGGGCGGGTTCCCCCCAGCCGCGGGTGGATGTGCGGGAGGTTACGGTCCCGCAGGCGCCACCCTGCCCCGCCCGAGCACATCGGCCCCCTCTGCAGCCGCGGAGCTCAGTTCTGGGGTCCCACCCGGGGAGGAGAGGAGTCAAGCGGGGAGATCCCGGGCAGCGCTCCCTCCCCCTGACCCCGCTGCCACTCGCCTGGTTGGGGTCGTTGGCCCGGAAGACATGGCAGGCCATGGGGGAGTCGGGGTTATCGGGCTGCGCCTTGATCAGGTAGGCGAAGTAGGTGAGGTCGTGGCTGTTGTGGATGAACCGGGCGATGTGCTGCGCCTTGTGCTCGAAGATGAAGACGGCGGGCGCGGGGCTGGCGGGGCGGCCGGCGGGGCCGGGGCCGGCGGC